>JAJDMY020000428.1:0-115149 GCA_022345705.2 Sabuloglossum arenarium
GCCTTACTGAAAATGGTCGTCACATGGTCAAATTTTAGGCCTGAAAAATAAGCGGGACTGGTTGCTGATAACCTCTATTATATACTCCGTATATATATATCTATCTACTGTATCTATCCATATCTACCCCCGCGTGACGATTTATTTATTTATTTATATATTTTAATTTTATTATTTTATAATATGCAAAGAAAGAGAAGAAAAAAAAACCCCTTTTTTTTATTCTCTATTTGGCCTTTTTAATTTTTTTTAATTTTTTTAATTATTAATTTTTTTAATTATTAATTTTTTATATAGGCGCGAAATTGGATCTCTCGATTTTTAAGTTTTGAGAGTTTGTTTTTTGTTTGTGGGTTTGTTGTTTGTTATTGGTTATTGTTGGGGGGGGGGGGGGGGGGGAATGAGGTTGGTTCGATTGGTTCAATGTCGGGTTGGTTGGTGGGGGGATAGATATTGGAGGGAAGGGAAGGTTAGGTGGTGGTGGAGGAGGAGGAGGAGGAGGAGCCCTTTCTTTCATCTGTTATTCGACAATATTCATTATTTTTCTCACAGAAACTTAATCAACCCCCCTTATCCCATGTCACACAGTGTGGGAAATCTTTTCATTTCTGTCATTTAAATAATCATTTAAATATCGTCATAAAAAAACCACACCGCGAGGGAGTCATGGTTTGCTTGCTTTCGTTGGACTTGTTGTCGGCATGCTCGCCCACCGCAGCTCTTCTAAAAGAGTAAGATGATTGCGGGGGGGGTTGGGCAAAATCCGATGTCCATGGATTGTCAGAAATTGACGTGAAGGAAAATGTGCTCTTTCCTTCCTTCCGCTTCTTCCCCTCCATCCCTAAACTCGACAAAAACCTCTCCTTCGAGTCGCCGTGTCCCCTCTCCCCCTGATGCATCCAAGCTGCAATTTTTCTCCTCGGCCTTAAACACCACCCATCGACTCTCATTCTTTCATCCTTATTTCATATCCATCATTGCTCCATCCACGTGTCAAGGAAAAAAAAACACCGCGTGACAGGACTCGCTCGACCTCTCTCCCTTTCTCAGTTTGATAGAAATAATTAAACGATAGTGAATGAGATTCGGGTTCGGAGAGACGAGGAAACACAGTCTGGACAGCCCCCACATTAAGAAAATTCGAAATGATAATATTCAAGATAGATAAAATAAAATATTCGATTTCGACGAGGGCGTCTTGGGTTTCGCCGCGGATTCGGCGTCCTGTGGGTCTCGTCTCCGAACCAGCGGAGATGGACGGGCGAGGAGGGGGAGGAGAGCGACTAGCTCTTAAGGAATAGTTGACATGTTGAATGTTTCACTCATCTTCCTTCCAATTCATGGGATTGATAGATAGGAAAGAAAAAAATAATCTCCTTGGAGTTGACGATTCCGCAAGTTTTTCTTCCGGGGTGCGTGGGATCATCTTCGCACGACCACGCCTTGCCGCCTGGCGCTATGTCGGACATACGATCCATCTTCATCGGAGCAGCAAGAACTCTCACCATCAGACGAATAGGTGCAGCGGGAGCCGCCGCAGTCGATCCTGACTCGTTCGCCCTTGCGTGTGATGCCATAGCGTTCACATGTACAAGAGCCTCGACTACCACTACTATAGTCACTTAAACTGGAGGCCGAACTCGGAGAGCTCGAGTCCGATCGGGAACTCAGGCTCGACCCTACTGAAGAGGAAGGTGACGAGGGTAGGTACTCGTCGTCGCCGAGTGTGGTCTGTGAGAAGCGACTGGCCAATGCCTCTACCGTCTGCGGGTAATATTCTGCTTCGGTGATGTGTCTCGTCTGGTTCGGCTTCACGGGTTTGGGGTGCTTGATGTCCGAGGGCGAGATCGGTCGACCCTTGGGTATGTTTACCGATAGGCGTCGAGCATCTTGCGAGGGCTTCGGCAAGGGCACTGTGCCGCCACCAGCGCCTACCACAGGGACATCAAGGATGTTGAGGGTTCGACCAGTTGTTGGCTCTCGTGTCGCGCTTTGAGCTGGGTCATGCGAGACGTGGTAGCCATCTATGATGTACTGCACGTCACATTCTGAATTAGCAAAGGGATCGTTAAAGATGGCGAAACAATACGTGACATTTAGGTAAATAGATTAAAAATTTTGGGGATAGCATACATAGTACCAGTACCGCTGACCCTGTTTGAGCGTTGCGCCTTGAAACCTGAAGGTACCTTTCCAGCCGCCTGGAATCGATTGGTCTGACGATAACGGTAGCTGACCGCTGTAGTTGTCCCACGAGCCAAGAAGATGAACGGTTTTAACGTTTGCGGAAGTTCGGAGGGTGAATTGGAGTTGAAGAGCAGCCATTATGGATTATTTCTCTGCGAGACTAGCGTCCAGGGGAGGGTATTCGAATGTTGAATATTCGGACAGGATCTTTTTGAATGTTTTATTTCGAGCAAAGCAATTATTATTTCGGAGTGCCGTTGAGGAGGTATATTCGTAGACGTCAATCCGATCGAATTAGAATAAATAAATTAAATAGGGATGCCGTGAAGACCAGCTTCAAGGAACGAAAGTAAGGCGATATAGCGGTTGTTCGTGTGCGTATTGACGATGCGAGAGCACAGCTCTTCGACGAAATCGGTATATCTGATTATTACAAAAAAGTATGCGTAGTAAAAGAGACGATTGTAAACAAGAGAACTAGCTCTTGATGTGTAAGAAAGAGGGGAAAAAAAAAGAAGATATTAGGGGCTTGATAATGGAGAGTTGCTTGCTGGAGAGAGAAAAACAGAAGGGTGAGGCGGACGATCAAGACCTTTTTATCCACACGGGGGGGGGACTGGCACGCTCGCACCGCATGCAAATGACATGCGATCGTGGGCCTCTGCCAGAATCAATTCGTGGTCGGAGGCGTCGTCCAACCAAAGAGAGAGAGAGAGAGAGAGAGCGCAAAAGCAACGCGACCCCTCTTTTCCTTCCTTCTTCCCTGATCGATGCACCCGACGGGCGCGTAAAAGAATTGACGGGACTATTAGACTAATCCATCCAAACAAAATGTATGGATGTCTCTCTCCCATTGGGGTGAGTTGTAGGCGCTCACGCTAGCCCTCCCATATAGTTATGCTATGCAGTAATTCTAACCGCGATTATCCGGCAGCGCATTGCATGTGCAATGTTTGGTTGTCTGCCACATTGACTCATTGATTTGTTGTGGACCAGCCACCAGCGACTAGCCATTCGGTCAACCACCCCAATGCAGACGGAAAGACCGTAAATAGCAACATATCTGCTCGGGAATTTAGGGTTCTTACTCGCATATCCGATGCAAAAAGCATCACATTGGGCGTTTTTGATGTGCGGGGCTGCTGCAGAATACATGAACTAATCTTCACAGCTGCATATTTTTTGTCATTGTTTGGGGATATTTTTTATGATCGGGCTGGAGAGCAAAAGGCTAGAAGATGAACCGTATGTGGAACAATTCGCCTCGGATGTCGATTTGGTCTGTGAGAGTTCACACTGTACCAACTCCCCCTCCACTCCGACTCTTCTTTCGAAAAAAAAAATAAAAATAAAAATAAAAAAAACAACAGCCTCATGCCGGATGGACCACGCGACCATTCCCCCACAGCTGACATCCATCAGGCAAGTAGGTCAAGAAGCATCAAGCATGTTTGGGGTACGCAGGATACGTTAGAACCAAGCCGCAACCGCCTTGCAAAACGAACCGGAGAAAAGAAAAGGAAACATCCCTCTATCCCTATCCCTGTCCCTGTCCCTGTTCCCTCCCTCTCTCTCCTGGAGATAAACTTCACGATACCCACCTCCACTCCATAGTAGGCCGCTAGCCAGCAAAAAAAAAAAAAAACGGGTCCTCCCCTCTCGGGTTCCAATCAGAATTCTCAGACAGGATCTCGTCCATGGTTGGAGCTTCCCGAGATCTACGCTGCGTACGTGTAGGCGCCCGGGATGTGGGAGGGCACGTAACCATTTGTATGGAGTAATGAATGATGATGTGATCCCGTGGTGTCGATTGGGGGGTTGTTGTATTGTGTGTTCTGTGGTCGTTGATTATGTGTATCTCGTGCTCCATTACATAGTTGACTACCGCAGACTCTAAAACAATTAGTTGAAATTTCTTTCTTGGTAGGAGCACAAGACCCGAAAATAATAATAAAAGGTGTGCGTAGCACAAAGACCTCAAGATAGCGTGCTCGCCACGGCTCAATTCAACTATCATGACCAACGGGCCCAGAGCTATCCAATAAACTAGTTGATGCCCAAAACCCCAAGATAACGCCAACTTTCTCCCCATATCCAACAACTAAAAACCCAATATAAGCTATCCAAGCACACATGCACACAGTCCCCCAACGGTCTAACTCGTCAAGTCAGCCAACTAACTGGCTAGCCCAAGCGCTTGCTTGATCTCAACCTTTCTTCTCATCGGCCGGAAAGGCGGAAAGGAAAGCTTAGGAGACGAACGAGCGGGACGGATGGGTGAGGGAATTTGCGCACGCACCCACACAACAGATTAGTAGATACGGGTGCGAGGGCGAGAGTAGAGTGGGGACAAGAGGCCAGGAACCGGAAACGGCAAAGCTTGGTTTTCGTAAGTAGTATGTTTGTAGTGTTCGATTAAGCTCTTCCATATCCTCTTGGTCTGCGGTGGTTCGGGCTTCTCCAGAACTCCAGGACGGGAACACAACATCTCACTTCCGCAGCTAGCCTATCCTCCATCTCTAACGCCCATACTCGTCTCGTGCCCGTATCCACAAATCTACCGTCTATGCCACTAGATCTAGATCTTAGATCTCATCCCTCCTCAATTTCTGCCGGCTCTCCGCCTCCCTCTCCATCTCCTCCGTCCCGTCCGTTCGCTCGACGCTAAGTCCGATAGTATGGGTGTCAATTGCTTCAACCGCTGCCACTACTATCTCCCTCCATACCTCTGGCTTGGAGAGCGAGAGCGAGACCGGACACCCTCTCCTGAATAAAAAAATAAGCCGACATATCCCACACTACCTACTCCCCCCATTCGAATTATGACACGTCAAGAGCTAACTCAACCAGTCAGTCATCTGGTCATTCATTATGATGACTGAGGGCAAAACCACCAATCCCATCCATCCTCGAAGCCATATTACCGGAAGAAACCTAATCGATGACGAGAAAATCCGAAGTCGCGTCATGATCCCCCTACCAGATTACCCTATGGCTTCCCTTGAGGCGACTGTTGAACTCTAGCTGGGTGACATGGAAAGCTTAGTGCTTCGCGCCAGATACCACTCCGCGTTGGATAACATCGCTCATTTAAGAGGGAAGCCAAATCAAACCAATAAGGAGGTGTAGATCACCAAAGAGGGCCAACTAAGCTCCATAATTTCATTTTCAATGCAGCGCGAAAAGAGATTCTCTTTGAGTTGATAATTTAGATTCCCATTATTCTTGATGTGTGTGTGTGTGTGTGTGTGTGTGTGTGTGTGCGCGCGTATCTGCAAGAGTGGGTAGTGTGAATGGGAACACCTGGGACGATACGTAATCGTGGAGAAAAGGGGTGGTGCCATGAAGGGGGAGGAACTAAGGAGGAGGGGGGATGGGAAAATAGTTAGAGGAGCTCCGAAGGAAAAGAATCACTGAAAAAAAGAGGAAGAATAACAATCAGAGAGCCACTACACCTATCCATAATGCATGCTGAGGATTAAGGAGATTTGTTCGACAATAAATAATGGGGAAACAGAGAAGTGAACAACGGCGAAAACCTCTGCCATTCCCCCTCGTGGGGTTAATTTCGCCAGCGATGAAGCTTTAACGAGAAGGAGAAAGCAAACCTGATACCTAGCAGGCCAGGAATTCATGGTGAATGTTGATAAATGCTCCTACGCCACCGTCTTCGGTAATGTCATTGACAAGAACCTCCGTCTGCTGACACAGACGCTCAAGAGCAGCGGATGACGATTTACCAAGGGACACTGGAAGAGAGTCAGCTCTGCAGGTGTGGCTATTACACTTGCGTAGGAGAGAAATAATGGAAGAGGTGAATGAGACAGGACACTCACCTAATATTGCAGAATTTAGCTCCTCTGCCACAGGCACTCTTCCGCTCGGCTCCAGCAAGTGCGATACTACTGAGTTTTTGGGGTCTTCATATGCTAGCAGTGAGAAGGTATCTGCTAGCGCTCTCTTTACCTCCCTTCTACCATCATCTCTAAACTCGGATTGTAGCGCTTGCCCGTAGTGCAAAGTCTCCTCCATGAGATTGTCATACCTCATGCCGGCGTCGCCTTCCTCCGTTTCCATTCTGTCCCAGTCAGATTCGTTTTGGAGTTGATCGTCCAGCTCCATTTCTTGCTCAAAGACGTCGTCGTCATAAAGGTCATTTTGAAGACCATTCATCGGGTCGGAATTCTTGGCCGATGATCGAGCGAGCATGAGAAGTTCCGAACATTGTCGGCTCATTTCAACGAACTTCCTGCATCTTAATCTGAAGTATATCTGCTCATTTTCCCTTAGGACGGTTGGGTAATAAGCATTCGTGTACTTCAAAGCCCTATCTATGTCTCCCTCAAGAATTGCAGTTCGTATCCCTGTTTAGCTGCATCAGTCCTGATGCTATAGTACTTGTGCAGCTATGGGGACATACGTTGCCGGTTAATCGCATCGAAATCCTCCTTGGCCTCTAACCCCTTTGTTGTTGACACTTTTCCACTCTGTAACGCTTTTACTTCTGTTCGCACCTCTTCTCTGAATGCACGAGCCGTCTCGACGTAACCATCATGAGCTAGATACTGAGCGACAAGTGCTTGTATAAGGGATGTCTCGTCCAAAGGAGGGTGTAGTGATGCCACGCTAGTGGCGGCAATCTCAGCATCAATCGTCTCCTTCTCAGCCTTCCAACAGAATCAGAGGTTAGTCAAATTGATACTGCTATATGACAAACAAAATAGAAAAATTCTTAATCTTTGTAGAAGAGTAGGGTGACGTACTGCCATGACACTGTCGATATCAAAGACGAAGGGGCTTTGACCAAAGTTTGCCCTAATGTGCTCTCCTGGCTTCTTCATCCCAACCGCTGGATAGATCTTGCCCCTGATGTCTCGAAACGCGGTTCCTGGAAATGATTAGAAGACATTCGGCGGTATTGTTTGAACAAGGCTTGTTGTTTACCTAGCATCGTACCATTCTTTGTGAAGAACCCAGAGTTCGTTCGAAAGTTTATTCCACACCCAACAACATCCCCTGAGGAGAACTGAGGCCCATAATCTTTACCAGATCCCTGACAGCAGAATAGCCGTCCGTCATCTCCATGGTATCCCCATGAATCAGGTTCCCACCCTGGTAATCTGTTAAGAGACACCTTCGGTCCGCAGAATCCGATGCCGATTAAGCTATACAACCACTCAGTAATGCCCAGAACTGCGAAAGGACATCGTAGCAATAGCAGGAGATACCTACCCATCTTTACCCCTACAGATGATGGTGACCTCATAATAGAATATCCCACATTGCGGCGGCATGGCATGATCAGCTCTTACGGCCGCAGCATCATGGTCTTGATTGCTCTTTCCGGGGCCGGTAAATCGAACCTCCAATCCATCGGCCATCACATCAATGCCAGTATGCTTGTCGTTGTCGCTCCATCTCGATGGCAAGGAAGCGAGCCCCTCTTCATCTACCAGTGGCTCCTTTTCAATTATGTCGTATGTCATCCCTCGGTGTGACGGTGCCATCTTATGTAGGTTGGCACTGCTCGAGCTGGTCGAAAGTGACCCCGCATTGGACGAGTGAGTCGAGAGACCATGACTCAGAGTGGTAAGTCGGGCTCGATGCGCTTCTGAGAGTCTCTGAACGTAACTAGAATTGCGAAGATATGATGGTGTGATAAACTGATTATAGTTCACCCCAGGGATGCCAGGGCTATTACTCATTTGTCCGAGGTGGCTTGATAAGTGCCCGCCTCTTCCCAATGAGCCCGGCACACTAATGCTTCCAGCACCAGAATACATATCGATATCTAATGCCCGAGACCCATTCCTGGAGTGAAGCCCAGATTGTTGCTGAAAGAATCCCCCGGTTGCAGGCCCTTGCTGCAGCAGATGTGGGAATCCACCGGCTCTTGATGGCTGCTGATAAGCATGAGAAGGAGTTATAGGAGCGCCTGAGACTACCGAAGCATATGACGACCGACGTGGCATCGTGCTCGAACCGGTAGTCGGGACTGAGGAGTACGATGTCGGAGGTACTCCCGAGGAGCCCTGCGGCGGGGCGTTTGTCATGGCGGATATGCCGCAGTAAGCGGCTGATGAACAACGAGCGAGGGCAGGATGACCTTCGTTGTGTGAATCTTAGAGCACGATGAACCTTAATGCTGAGACACGACCCAAGTGATCGGCGTTACAACACCGTGATTCTGAACAGCTGTCGAAACGGACTTATGGGGTGTAAGTGTCCGTCTTCACAGTGGTGAGCCTGATTCGTCTAATGTAAACTAACGTCGGCGCCTTCGGGTGCGTACTGAATGATTTGAACTGCTAGATAGCTCTGATGGCTTAAAATTTATGCGTTGTTACTTCTTGTCGAGTCAACTTGTATGGCGACAGGTTGGGGGGCTACGGCTTGAAATCGCCTCTCACTAGCCACACGCGTGGCGCTGCATTCCCGTGACTTCAACAAAACTGTTAAAATGGGCTCAGTTCCAAAAAGTTTGTTCAAGTCGCAAGGTCACTCTCGCTCTTGGGATCACATGGAACCGCAAATAATTAGAGTGAAAGTGATCATGCGCCATTAATGACTTATGTATACAGGAGTTTTCAGTGTACAGTTTGTTTTTTGTAAAAAGAAAAAGGTTGCTTCAGGTCTATCCGTCCATATCCTGATCACCTAATTTTTTTCTCCGTTATAGTCTCAGTTCGCATGCAAACAGAAACATTCTCTAGGAACTAGAAACACCCCCATTGTGCGCCGTGATATGCTACCGACGAATTTTCCAGACCCAGAAAAGAAATGAAGAAAGAGGTCTCTAAAAACAGCGAGTATATGATAACAGTCACAGCCGGAGGCCAGAACAGAGAAGTCGCTGTTGGAAAGCCATGGTTAGGAAACTTACACTGTTGACTGAAATATGGGGAGTAGAAATCATACCCTTTGACTGTTGGCTAAGCTTACGCAGCGATAACTGGAGCGGGAGAGCTTCCCTGAATGCTCCCCATACCACCCATATCGACATCTCCAGTGCTACTGCTCTTTTCTTCGCTGCCGAGTCCACTGCTGCATTTGTTTTCCTTCCCGTCACTGTCAACATTCAAACGAGAGTCTCCATTGGTCTCTCCATTACCATCTATTTTCGTAGACTTTGGAGCTCGCCATGTTGGAAGATCCCAGGTGGTTCCAGTGAAGCTCTTAATCTGCAGGCCCTTCTTTACCCACTTACGGCAAGGCTTTCCGGTACGATCAAGGGCTCTGAGACCAGCGTTAATAGCACCTTGATTCGCCTTGGGTCCGAGTTTATGAGTAATAAGCGGAGTGATCGTGCTGAAGCTTGCCTTAGTCGTAATTCCAGTGTCGGTGCCCTCGGCAGCGCCATCCTCCCTATATATGGACAGTTAATTTTTAGATCTGAATACCCTATTGTACCGGGAAAAGGCTAAGATAGGAGACGGAAGGTCAAGAGTGAGTAGTGGGTGAATAATAATGTGACAGCGAGCGACAGCTCGTGTTTCACAATGGCAGATGCGTCGTGATCGGATGATGAGAAAGAATAGGTTTTAAAACTACTCACAATCTAGGTTTCTTCTTGGGCCCTGGTTTTCCTCTTGGCTTGGGCAGTCCGTCAGGTCCTAGTGGAGCTGCTCTCTTCGTTCCAGGCTTTGGGCCCGGGACTCCCTTTCTTTTAGATGCTTCAGCAGGAGTAAGTAGATTGGCCGCCCCAGGTGTGCCACTAGGAGCAGGTGTAGAGTTGCTGTCGGAAATGTTGTCAACCGGTGATGCGGACACGACAGGAGGTTTCGGCGTTGAAGCCGACGAAGCTGTTGACTTTGACTTTGATGTGACTTTGCGAGATGACGATTTTGAGGGAAGAAACTGAGCCAATTTGTCGGGCGGAAGACTCAATATGACGATCTTAGCTTGCTTCGATGCTTTGGTTGGTTTTCGTGTGCCTGCGTTGCCAGAGGATGGGGCCGGCGCTGTGGACAGCGAGCTTGATCCTGACATCGCGATGTTTGGTGGTGACGATGGCAGAGCTGGAGGAGCGCTGATCGCTTTGTCGGTCGCGGTGCGAGATTTGGTCCTCGCACAGTTCTGGGGTAAGAGCGGATCTTCTGACTAACGAGATTGTTGTGTACGAAGTAGAGCCGGGTTGCTTTGATAGCCTGAGTTGACGATCACGATATTTTATTTTCGTCTTTTGTGTCGGTGATAGCGTTCCGGTGAATGAGAAAGGATGGTTTTGTAGGGTGGAGGTGTGAGGAAGGGGTTTGGAAGGGGCGTTAAGAATGGTGAGGCGGGCTCGTTCATTATTATTACTCGCTTTGGCTCTTCCGCGAAGGGGGCTGTCTCTCTTCGTGGTCCAGAATAGAGTTGTTCGGGTGGGTTGATGGAGATCCGTAGCGGGCGCAGGCCCACGCTGCTTTAGTGATTCTCCCTTGCATCGCTGACGCTCTGGTATTTTCTCTCCGTCTATCCTACAACCTGGACGTGTATTCAATTCTTTTCTGATCTTCTTTTCAGCTCGTTCTGTGCGCGCCTAGAAGGTTGGAACGGTTCACCGCAATTCTGCATTTGCAACGCGTTGGCTACCAATCTCCAAACCTTGTCGGTGGGCGCCTTCTTTCTTTGTTCGTCGTCCAATGCCGGCTGACTGCAAACGAACTTGACACAAGAACGCTCATCGCCTCCTTTATCCGTGCATTATCTGCGGAACTTGCAACACGATACGGAGTAGCAGGCTTTGCCTATCATAGCACGTATTACCTCTCTATGGAGTCACGGAAGGGCCTCGACAGCAGATGTCCCAAGATCTTACTCCTCCCGCCGAGTTTAGAAGCCAATCCATTCGCTTCACCTCCTACCCCATCCCGTGATTGGTGATGACTTGCGAATATAACGAGAGAACTGCTTAGCGATCAAGTATTGCCACAGAAAGTATGTAGAGTAACAGCCGACATGTATGAATCACCACCTTCGAAGAGTTTTCAATGGTTTTAGTTCAATACTTGTGTCAACCTAACATGGAAAGCAGCCATCCCGAGGCATCTGCTCGAATCCATGACACTCTGATATGAATTGCGCCCCCCAGTGTCTTGGCCAGGATGATAATTACACATGCCATTCTCTACATTCGCATATGAATGCATGAATGCTCTTTAGCTTTTGAAAAGATTGGTCGCTGTATGACTAGCTAAGGTGGTTCGTAGTCTCCAGTAACATCTAGCGATCACCTTTCCCACAAACATGGGTTCTGGCCAGAATTCATCTAATTCTCATCATCCATTATCTACCGCTTATATAGGCGGGGAGAGGACATGTAGGTGGACATTGTATACGTCGAAAAGACCACAAGCTATCGGCTAGAGTGAAACCGGCATCCTCACATCCCAATTAAAGCAGATTTCGAAATGAAAGGCTATTAGGTGTGTGGACAGCACAATCAGTCTAAACCGTTCAAATATTTCTCGAAATTACTCCGAGGCCGGCCGCCCCAGAAACCGATTCAATAATGCTCCAGTAGGCCAAAGAATAGAAGGAAAGCAGGGCATTTTCCTTGCAACGAAGCTTGACCATTTCCGAGAATTCGTTACTCCATCGCCTTTATATCATAAACAATTCTTGGGTACCACCGAAACAGCGAATTCCCCGTTGAATAGAGTCTGCCGCTATTTCATTCGTATTTCCTCTTTTATCCAGCCAACTCGACCGTTCCCGTGGCTGATTTCTCCTCCAGATGGCTGCGTCTTTCCACTGGCACAGGTGTCTCCCACCCCGCTGCGGTATTTGATTATGCAACCTCCACGGGCATCGCGATATCCTCGGGGCCATGCGGATTAATTGGTACCGCCGCTGCAATCGGGCCATATCCGTGTGTTGCCACCGTATCCACAGGTTCACTATGCAGACCGTCACCGGCAATGCCATCGGGGAAGTGCCCGCCATCTGATGACCATTGCGATACCGGAGGTCCGCCGTAAGAAGGTGCAGAAGATGTACCTCGGGATCGCCGGTGTATTGCAATAAAGGTGATGATAGAAATTGTGAGTATTGCGCCTAAAGCAACGCCAACGCCTATCCCAACCTTTGCGTCGGTTGAAAGACCACCGCCTCCACTGCCAGTGCTAGCTGATGCGGATGAGCTCGTAGCTGATGCGAATTTCCCGCCATTGGCTCCTGTGGACCTCGTCAAGATGCTGCCAGTGGCGCCGCAAATGAGGGTGGAGTCAATATTCGTGCACACATTGCCAGTGTCACAACATCCACCGCCTGCACTGGATGGGCAGGAAAATTGACCTGCAGTGCAGCCTGTAGGGGATGCGCTGACAGTGTTGACAGTGTTGACAGTGCTGGAGCTCTCAGTAGGCGTGCAGAGGTTGCTGGGGAGGCACGTTGAACCTATGGAACAGCAGCCGTTCCCAAAAGATTGCGGACATTGAAAGGCATTTGTTGCGCAGGAACGATTACAGCACTGTTGAAATGTTAGAAACTCATTCCTTAAGATATGAGAGCAAACAAACTGGATTTCGCATACTGTGGTGGTTGAAGAGATAGTGCAACGGAATTGAGAGACAGAACAAGGGTCGTCGCATGTTAAACCGGAAGAGCAGCATTTACCCGAACCTGACGCATTGATGTAGCAGTAGCTGTCGTTCGAGCAGCAGCCAGTAATATTCACATCTTGGCCTTAACAAGGTCACCCATATGTCAGTCGAGCCAAAGCGCAAGATGGTAAAGAACTTTTGAAGTAATATCAGGGAGTATACATGAATGAGACCCAAATGCGCATCCAGTCTGTTCTCCCTGTCGCTTGCCTAATAGAAGCGTCGTGTCACCGAAGAAAAAGCGAGGGCTGAAATCATGGATGGGATCGCCACCCAAAATAGCATCTAATGGCAATGTTAAGTAGACCATTAGGATCGCTAAGACAATCAGCGCTCGCGCCATCACTGACAATAAGGACAAAATCCTCTATTCAGGTCCACTTGGTAGCGAAACAAAAAGAACCATCGAACGTTGAACTTTTGTAAAATGGATCTCAGGAATATCTATCCTCAGCCCCGAATCCGGGTGCATGGATCTAACCCTTTCCTACACAGGCAGCACAACATCTTGTCACTGATAGGTAGGCTGATATTTGGTCGCGTTGTTTTTAATAATTCCTTGTTATTATTTGGTTATGGCGTATGGATATTGCGAGAGTACCTTTCACCATACCTGATTGGGCACCTAAGCAGAATTAACTGCATAAGTCATGATTCTACCCGCAGCCATCGATCGAACTAACCATAGCTGATCATTTGTCCTGACAGAACAAGTTTCTAACGCTTGAATTCAACCACAATGCCCGCTCGTCTAGCCATCTCGATTGCGTCAAACCCGATATTTGTGCATTGGTTTAACCCAAGCCACTTGAGCGGCGTGCCAGATTTCTGGGCAAGTATCTTGACTTGAGTTCCCGTGAGCCTGAAGTTGTTAGAAAGATCCAAGTGCTGCAAATGTTGCATGTTTGCTATCATTTCAGCTGCCTCGTCGTCGATCATATGAGGGCCGCTGAGACTAAGCTGGATCAAATCTGACAAAATATGAGATGTAAGCAGGAACTGAAGTTCGACTTTGCTAGCTTCAAAGCATCTTTCGATACAAAGCTTCTTCAGCTTTGGGAAATGTATTGTCAGATGATCAGTCGAAAGATCGTAGATATCTTTGAGAGTTAGGCTTTCAAGAAGACTAAAGTCGTTATCCACCATGCTCGATAGAGTGTTTAAGGTGCGCATGCGTAGGCGAGCATCAGTGATGTTCAGATATCGTAATGTTGGTGGGAGCCGCGGGAAACATTCCAAGTCGCAGTTGATCATGCACAATGACTCCAGCTTACTCAGTTGTCTATAGTCCATAGGGACAAAAGCAAATCTCTCCCGCCAGTCGATAAGCGTCAGGTCCAGAAGATTCGGGATCTGGTCGAGCAAGGCTACCTTCAAGGACCGCTAATTCTCAGCAATGCAGGCCGACGAACAATACTTCAAACTGGAGGTTCACGTACCACAGACACCGTAGGTTGTGCTTCATAGTTTCTCTCGGAAAGATGGAGCAAGAGCCTTTTAATTTGTTCAAGACCCCTTGGCCAATCAACCAGACGACGTGACACGTACTGTATATCATGGAATTCAGCGCAAACGAGATTGGTGCAGCTGCTTAAGAGCATGATGGTCGCCTCGAGTCTCACTGTACAATGTAGTATCAGTGTGGTTAGGTGCTGGGCTCGTGGAATAGAGTCGAGAATCCCCAAAGCCGCAAAACCACCATCCCGAATTTCAAGATGTTGGAGATTAGGACACCTTGTAACGATACGCGATAAGATAGCTTTGAGAGAGGCGCTATCCGCTGCAAGTCGGTTTAGCAAGACCCGTGTCAGTGACCCTTTGGATCGACGGACGCATGACATCACAGATCTCTCGTTCACGGCCCTTTTCGCCTTAGAGAGGTCAAGTTTCCTCCAGAGAACTGTTGTTGATGATAAGAACTGGTTCCAGTGCTTGCATACCCGTAAGCACAATCTGTGAGCATTTTAGTTCACTGTCAGACTAGTAGCATATTTCTGACTCACACTAGGGTGTTGTAATCGAAGTCTTTGAAGACCAGCTCAACCAATTCTCTGGGGAGAATCAGAAGTGGATCAATATCACGCGGAAGGCTGTTCTTTGCTCTTTTGCCAAACCCTTCAAGAACCTGATACAACGTGTTTTAGCGGAGTACTGAATGGCTACAGACATGAACAGTTCTCACCTGATATAGAGGGTCAGTTGAAGGTACATTTTGCAAGCCATAAGCGTATATCTTTTCAGCAACAAGTGACTTGCCCTGTAACTGGAGAATTTTGCCAGTACGTAAGTAACCCTAGCGTCGGTTAATAAGGTTCTGGAGTTGTATAGAGGTGACATAGATACCTTCGCATGGGATTTCTCGTGTACAATCATTAGCCTGGCATCACGTAAAGCGGAAGAGAGGTCTCCCAGCTTCTCGTATGTTGCGGCACGATTGTTTAAAATGTCAATTGAACGATTATTGCTTAGTTCAACGGCCTACGCAGCTGTTAGTCGTATAACTACTTTATAGAGGATCATAACAAACATTAGAGAATGCTTCCAAGGCCATGCCATACTGCTGTGCCTGGTAATAGTGCTGGCCAAGCCTCTGAAGCTTTTCAGCTTCAGAATCTACGCTCTCGTTTTTGGGGTGAACCATCTTATGAATTGTGGATGTTGTAGAGGTGAAGATGGCAAGGACCTGGAAACTTAAAGAGCGACGCGAAGCGCGCCTCGGCCTCGGGATGTTCCGTCGCTCACGTGACATATCAGAATCATTTGTGATTATTTAGTCCATCGCAACGGCCATTTGAACCGGCCAAATAACCGCTTTCAATCTCGGCTTGGTTAAGACTCGCGACTACGATTTCATAGCCTCAACTAGTCATTGGTGGGACCAGCTCCCTTTATTCCAAGCATGACCAGTATCGATGATCTTTTCAAAGTAAGTACTTTGGAAGGAAAGGGTTTTGGTTACTAATGTACATTCAAGAAACCTGCCTTACCAGGGAGCAAGAGAAAACTGGAACCGGGCCGAGATTCAAGTTCGTACTCAGGCTCTGACGGGGGGAAACGTTTGCTAAGAGTATTAGATCCGATCTACAAGTCTGTAAAAATATACAGGAATGGAGATGCGAAGGGCAAAGGTCAACCTACAGTGGAAGATGATGAAGATGGCGGGAGCGATGATCTAGAGGTTGGGGTAATGCCCAAATATTCCGTTCTCGAATCAGACGACGACCCTGAAGGACGATTCTTTGGTGGGGGGATAACAAATGACACGGCAGAAATATTAGACTTCATGACTGAGCAGGATAATGGCGATATTACAGTGAGTACCCTGCTTAATACTGCACTCTCTCCGGTGCACACGGCTAATATGGTACAGCCCGAGAAAATAGATACTATCTGGCTACGGAAAACAGCCCTGAATTTTGAGAAACGAGTATTACAGAATGCCCAACTAAGAGCGAAGTTTGAAAATGATCCAGAAAAGTTTGTTACCGGGATTCTTCAGTGTTGAGATGCTCGAAATTTGCTAATAGCGAGTAGGTTCATGGGCTCTGAAGCCGACCTTGATGCGGATATCAAAGCTTTGTCAATACTCTCGGAGCATCCGGAGCTCTACGATGAGATCGCAAGACTTGGCTGCGCAAATTCGCTGGTCTCTCTTCTATCACATGAAAATACAGATATCGCAATTGATGTTATGGAGGTAATCGCTGAGCTTACAGATGAAGATGTGGAAGCAGAGCAAGGACAGTGGGATGCTCTGGTCGACGCCATGGTAAAGAAGCTGTTTGGTAGCTTAATGCCACCCGCTAATACTGGGATAGCTGAAAGCGGACTTATTGGATCTTTTGACCCAAAACTTCTCTCGATTAAATGAAAATAATGAGTCGGATAAAGCTGGAGTTTACCATGCTCTTTGTATGTATATCCAGTTGGCTTGCGCTAACAACGCTAACACGAGCTTCCCCAGCTGTGTTAGAGAATCTCGCATCACAGCAGTTGGTATCCGAAAATATTGTTCAGCAAACGTCTGTGATGCCGTGGCTCTTAGGGCGGATCAAGATTCGGGAGTCACCACTCACACAAAACAAGCAATACGCCGCTGAAGTCCTGGCTATTCTGTTGCAGTCGTCTGTTCTGAATCGGAAACGCTTAGCAGAGATAGATGGCGTAGATGCACTTCTCCAGCTCCTCAGTGCCTACCGGAAAAGGGATCCTTTGAGAGGGAGTGAAGAGGAGGAATTTGTCGAAAACATCTTTGACTGCTTGACGTGCGTGGTGCATGAGACCGAAGGAAAGCATAAATTTGTAGAAGCCGAAGGAGTCGAGTTATGCCTGATTATGCTCCGCGAGGGAAAGATGAGCAAACCCAGAGCTCTGAGATTACTTGATCATGCTGTTGGAGGATCAGATGGGGGGGAAGTATGTGAGAAGCTAGTTGAGGCAGCAGGCCTTAAGACTGTCTTCAGCATGTTTATGAAGAAGGTGAGAACTGAGCCATTTTAAAGCAAGGACTTGACCTTGCTAACTTATTCCATAGCAAGACAACCAAACCGTTGAGCACCTGCTGGGAATTTTCGCAGCACTTTTGCGTGCCTTACCAGCCAATTCTGCTGGTAGGATAAGGACGTTGGCCAAATTTGTTGAGAAAGACTATGAGAAATTGGTGAAGCTGATAAAATTACGAAGAGATTATGCTTCAAGGCTGTCGACGATTGATGGAGAGATAAGGCGGGAAAAAGCTGGTATGGATGCCGAGGAACAAGAGAACCTGTCAGACACGTGGTTCTCTCGACGGCTCGATGCGGGGCTCTTCTGCCTGCAAGTTCGTATGCTCTTATCCGCTCCATTCTCTTTTGCTCGCTGACATCGGTTTAGATGATTGATGTAATTCTGGCCTGGCTTATCGCAGAAGACGATGGCGCAAAGAAAAGGATACAGGAAGTCCTTGCAGACCGCGATGAGAACCTGTCGCTCTTGAAAGCTACTCTAGAAGGTATGTGTTGGAAATGAATATTGAGTGAGCTAATAGTTAGCTAACTGGGATCCTTTCCAGAGCAAGTCAAAACCATGACTGAAAGCGCAGGTGAAGACCCGGATTCTACAATGAGGGATATGCTGAACACATTAGTTCAATTCTTGTAGCGATTAGTTTCCGAATGAACCTCGAATCGCTGTAACTCCGTATAGTCTTCAATTTCTATGCGGCTTAAAACCTTATTAATAAGCGAACCGAATATAATTATCAGATTTTGGCAAATTCCGTAACGCTTTTCGGTTTTCTGATTGGCTATAACACAATTCATAAAAAAATACATAAAACTTGTGGACGGCTTTGGTGCCCACATTTTCCGTAGCTGCATCTTCCGCTTGCAAGCTCGCTCGACCTTTCTTGAATACCATCCACACCCAGCTATTCATCACAACCATCGTTTCGCTCGAAGAAACTACATTGATGGGTGCGCTGATAGTTTCATGATCGCTTGTTTGCCTGCTGATCCAGTGGAGCCGCATTTGGCTCTTAACACTCAGTCCTCCATTTCGACAGCGCCACCCTCATTCATCTCTTCAATACTTCTGAGCTGTCACCCAAATTACGCTTTGTTTCTCCTTGAAATTTCGGTCTACTCACCATGGCGGAGGAATACGATGGCGGTGACTACGATTACGACGATCAAGAAACAGGAATCACGGCAGAGGATTGTTGGACAGTCATCTCGTCTTTCTTCGAATCCAAGGGCCTTGTCTCTCAGCAGCTTGACTCCTTCGACGAGTTCGTCTCAACAACGATGCAAGAGCTCGTAGAGGAAGACTCTCAGTTGATACTCGATCAGAATGCGCCGCCAGTCACTGACGATGGCGGCGATCCTGTCGCTCTGCGGAGATACGAGATCAAGTTTGGAACAGTTTTGCTCTCTAGGCCGGCCATGACCGAGGGCGATGGCAGCACAAGCGTCATGTTGCCACAGGAGGCGCGATTACGAAGCCTCACATATTCAAGTCCCTTATACCTTGAGATGACAAAGCGGGTGCTTGTTGCAAGGGAGAAGCAGAACCCAGATATGAGTGATGACGAGGAGCCTGAAATGGATGTTGATGGCCAAAGGCCACGAGGGACGTATCTGCAATGGGAGAACGAAGATGGGACTGATGCGAGTCAAGAAGGAGAAATCACGAAGGTCTTTGTTGGAAAGCTGCCCATCATGCTGAAGTCGAAGTATTGCATCCTCAAGGATCTCACTGAGCAGGAACTCTACGCTTGGAATGAATGCCCTTATGACCAGGGCGGATACTTCATCATTAACGGCAGTGAGAAAGTTCTCATCGCTCAAGAGAGGAGCGCTGCCAACATCGTTCAGGTATTCAAGAAGGCGCCTCCTAGTCCGACGCCTTTCGTCGCCGAGATTCGGAGTGCCGTCGAAAAGGGTTCAAGGCTGATATCCAGCATGCAGATCAAGCTCTTCGCTAAAGGCGAGGGCGCTAAAGGAGGCTTTGGACAGACTATTAAATCAACGTTGCCATACATCAAGTCCGAGGTCCCCATCGCCATAGTCTTTCGAGCGCTGGGTGTTGTATCTGATGAGGATATATTGAACCATATCTGTTACGATCGAAACGACACTCCAATGCTGGAGATGCTGAGGCCTTGCCTTGAAGAGGCCTTCGTTATCCAAGAGCGAGAGGTCGCATTGGACTTTATAGGCAAGCGTGGTTCTTCACAGGGAGTAGCACGAGACAAGCGTATCAGGTATGCAAGAGATATTATGCAGAAAGAGCTTCTGCCCCATATATCACAAAAAGAGGGCAGCGAAACAAGGAAGGCATTCTTCTTGGGTTATATGGTTCATAAAATGCTTCAATGTGCTCTTGGTCGACGAGAAGTCGATGATCGGGATCACTTCGGAAAGAAGCGACTCGACCTAGCTGGCCCTCTTCTCGCAAATCTCTTCAGGATGCTCTTCAAGAAGCTCACTAAGGATGTTTACAAGTACCTGCAAAAGTGTGTCGAAAACAACCGCGAATTCAACTTGACCCTTGGGGTAAAATCCACCACCATCACGAATGGCCTCAAGTATTCGCTGGCCACTGGCAACTGGGGCGACCAGAAGAAAGCAGCTTCTTCCAAGGCTGGCGTTTCTCAGGTGCTCAATCGGTACACGTTTGCTTCTACGTTATCTCATTTACGCCGTACAAACACACCCATCGGCCGAGACGGAAAAATAGCGAAACCCAGGCAACTTCACAACACCCACTGGGGCCTAGTTTGCCCGGCAGAGACTCCTGAGGGACAAGCTTGTGGTCTTGTCAAGAACTTGGCCTTGATGTGCTATATCACTGTCGGCACGCCGAGTGAACCGATTATTGAGTTCATGATCCAAAGAAATATGGAGGTGCTGGAAGAGTACGAGCCACAGCGATCGCCAAATGCGACCAAGGTATTCGTCAATGGTGTCTGGGTTGGTGTTCATCGTGACGCAGCCCATCTTGTACGGACAGTCCAGCATCTAAGACGGACTCACCTTATCTCTCACGAAGTTAGCTTGGTCCGAGACATCCGTGATCGTGAGTTCAAGATATTTACCGATGCTGGTCGAGTCTGTAGGCCACTGTTTGTCATCGACAACAATCCTGCTAGCCCTAATCGCGGAAATCTGGTCTTGAACAAGGACCATATAGTGAAACTTGAAGATGATAAGGACCTGGATCCGAATTTGGACCCCGAGCAGAGAGAGGAGCAAATGTTTGGCTGGAAGGGTTTGGTCAATCAAGGTATTGTGGAGTATGTGGATGCCGAAGAGGAGGAAACGGTCATGATTGTCATGACACCGGAGGACTTGGAAATCTCCAGGCAATTGCAGGCGGGCTACGTTGTTCAAGAAGACAACTCAGACCCAAACAAAAGGGTAAAGGCTCCGATTAACCCCACTGCGCATACATGGACCCATTGCGAAATTCACCCAAGCATGATCCTGGGCATCTGCGCTAGTATAATTCCGTTCCCCGATCATAATCAGGTAAGTCATCAACTCCTATTTTGGTTTCTTGAATGAGCTAACTGTAGATAACTTAGTCACCCCGTAATACCTATCAATCTGCCATGGGTAAACAAGCAATGGGCGTTTTTCTAACAAATTATGATCAGCGCATGGATACAATGGCGAACATTCTATACTACCCGCAGAAACCGTTAGCCACAACACGCTCGATGGAGTTCTTGAAATTCCGAGAGTTGCCTGCCGGCCAGAATGCAATTGTTGCTATTGCCTGCTACTCGGGTTACAACCAGGAAGACTCCGTCATCATGAATCAGAGCAGCATAGACAGAGGTCTCTTCCGAAGCCTATTCTATAGGTCTTACACCGATCAGGAGAAACGAATAGGCATGAATATCCTCGAATCCTTCGAGAAGCCGATGAGGAGCGACACGCTGAAACTTAAACACGGCACATACGATAAGCTTGACGACGATGGCATCGTAGCGCCCGGTGTGAGGGTATCCGGGGAAGATATCATCATCGGAAAGACAGCACCAATCGCTCCTGATGCCGAAGAACTTGGTCAGCGGACGAAATACCACGTCAAGCGGGACGTTTCAACACCCCTGAGAAGTACGGAGAACGGCATCGTCGATCAGGTGTTGTTGACCACGAACGCTGAAGGGCTGAGGTTCGTCAAAGTGAGAATGAGGACAACCAAAATTCCCCAAATCGGCGACAAATTCGCTTCCAGACATGGTCAAAAGGGTACTATTGGCATTACATATCGATCAGAAGATATGCCATTTACAAGAGAAGGCATCGTTCCGGATCTTATTATCAATCCCCATGCCATTCCATCTCGTATGACTATTGCGCATCTGATCGAATGCCAGCTTAGTAAAGTTTCCTCCCTCCGAGGTTTCGAAGGCGATGCAACCCCCTTCACAGAAGTCACGGTGGATTCTGTCTCAAAACTCCTTCGCGAGCACGGCTATCAGTCCCGCGGCTTCGAAGTCATGTATAATGGCCACACTGGTAGGAAACTCGTTGCCCAGGTCTTCTTGGGGCCTACCTATTATCAACGTCTACGCCACATGGTCGATGATAAGATCCATGCCAGAGCCAGGGGACCAGTTCAGATACTGACGAGACAGCCAGTGGAGGGTAGGGCTAGAGACGGTGGTCTCCGATTTGGAGAAATGGAGCGTGATTGCATGATCTCGCATGGTGCTAGTGCATTCTTGAAGGAACGACTGTTTGAGGTGTCAGATGCCTTTAGGGTGCATATCTGCGATATTTGCGGCCTGATGACACCAATCGCGTGAGTTTTATCGTCGTTGGTGCGTTTTGTTGACTTATTTACTGACAAAGATCTTAGGAATCTCAAAAAGAATCTGTTTGAGTGCAGACCTTGCCACAACAAGACGAAGATCTCGCAGGTCCATATTCCTTACGCTGCAAAGCTGCTCTTCCAGGAACTGGCTTCCATGAACATAGCGGCGAGGATGTACACCAAGAGATCTGGGGTGACTGTCCGCTGATTGGGGAATAGGCCCTTGCTGGGGAAGGACAGTGGGTCTACCCTAGCAGTGTATCCCTAACTCTATCCACGGTAAACAGGCGTCCAGGAGGTTCGGTTGCATTGCTGGATTAGAAGGAATTTCCGTGCTCAGAGATTATGAAAAACTTTGTATAACAAGATCAAATAAAACTACAAGATATCGCTTTGTAGCCCCGCGGTACACAGTGCTTCCCAGGAGTTGCATTGGAAAAATTTGTGCAATATTAACAGAGGGAATTATTGTTATACAAGCCACGTTTTTCTATGATGGCCATTAGACCGAGTGACGACTTCGGTTCCTTCGTGCTTTCAAAATCGCATGAGCTCCCTATGATAGCTCTTCACCCAACAAACGTCCAAATCATGCACTAGCTACACTGCTTCTCAAATGCCCCTCAATATCCCTCCCTTCCACTTCCCAAGTCGTCTGTATCTATGTACGGGACTCGAAATCTTCCGAAGGGGGTCATAGGCTGAAAACCAACAACAGAAACGTAAGTATACATTGAGGAGTGATATAGGATATCGATTATCCAGCCAAGAAAGCAAAGGAGCGAGAGAGAGAGGGATTGCACGTACGGTGGTAACAACACCTCACTCCACGGCGAGTGGAAAAACGTAACCGCTACCTAGATTCTCACAAAAATACCCATCAGCCTCTCCTTCCTCCTTCCCTTTCCCAATCTTCCTTCTCCAATCAATCAACTCACCCCAAAAATGACAATCGACCTTACTATGCTCGCGTTCTCAGGGGACATCAGTTCCGCGTATGCTGCGCCAAGGTAGCTGGGTTTGGACTTTTTGTGCGATGTAGGAGAGACGGTCATGTGCTGTATGGGTTGTTTAGGTGCCATGGTTTTGGAGGTGTTTGTGTGTGTGTGTGGTTTGGATAGGGTGATGGGATGGCGTTGGAATTTTTTTTGGCAGCGGATGGGCTGAGGCTCTTTATATTAGTCACGTGATTCACACAATGGATGAATTGCGTGCACGTAGGAGGCTGGGATGAGCGAGCTAGGAAAAGAAATGTTACGCGCAAACTTACGAAAAGACCCCTCTCACCCATGAATACCACCACGACTATCGCTCAATCAGGGGCCAAAACATACCCTTCAGACTAGAAGGAAATTTTGATTCTGCAGTCCCTAAATGATTGACCATGACTCACTCCTAACCAGTATATCTGTATACAATTAAGCCCAACAGTCCCCGCCGAATACCCTCTACCATTTCCTTGCTAACAGCGAGGGTAGAATAAGAGGGGAAAGCCCAGATATCCCGACAAACAGAAAGGACAGGGCAGAGAAATTTGTATATACAGATGCGCAGTAAAAAAAAAAAATAATATAGTAGAATAAATTCGACCGTCGATTGGCATTCAGAAGCTCAACATTAGTTAGGAGACACAGCCTTCCGCCTGAACCCTTCAAATTGCAGCCGACTTCATTCAACTCTTTTCGCATCGTTCATAGAAAGAAGGGATAAGATAAGTCCATCTAAACGTCAAGCTCAGAGAAGTCAGAGGTTGTTATCCATTAGTGTCTGGCCAAAGCTAAGGACTCTATCCTATTCTCCCAACCTCCGACAGGTGTATTGGTAGTGGCGAATCATATTGAAAAGCAATTGGTGTTCGCGGTGTTGCAGAAACGACATAAGTTACGCCATCATCGGATACGTACGATGGAGGACGATTCGATGTCCCTGGTCTGCCCTGTGAGTCTACTCTCGGTTCTTCAGGCTGGGTATTATTTCGTTGCCAGTAGAAAAGGTTGGGATCGACCCTCTGAAGTTTAATATTAGTAACGCGTTTCCGACTGCTTAAAAATTTTTGACTTACCACAGTGGATTTCCAAAGACCGTATGCGGGAGGAGGACTCTGCATTGCTTCAGATTCTAGTCCAGCGGCTTCCTCATCATGCGCTAACGTCACCCTGATCGGTTCTCGTGGATTGGCATAACCTCCTTGATCCGTTGAGGAAGGAGGGAGGCGAAAAGCATTGGGATTTGAATTTACGCTCATCGCGAGCATGCATAGCCGGATGAGGGAGTGACAGAAATAAATCGTTAGGACGAGGATGATCAGGATGAAGAGGATGTGGAACTCTTGTCCTGCGATGCGACCCGAAAGCGCGAGCCCGAGATCTTAAGGTTGTTCTTAGCAAAGCTCAAGTGGCTGTCGCATCATGAACACTTACAAAGGCTGAGAGTGAGAGAAAGTAGGCATCCTGACAGAAAGCAACTCGCTAATTTCGCCCTTATGGCCTGATCCTTTATACTTGGAAACCATATTGGACTCTTTCCTTTCCGCTTTGTTCGAGTTTGTCGTGACCGGTGGCTCCTATTATCAACAGACGCTACTAGTTGTCGATCATCAGGGCCTACACCAAAATTTTGTCGTGATTCTGTCCGGTAAGCTAGAGGAGGTGTGGCAGGCGAAAGTGAGAGCCTAGCAAACGTTTCTGGGGTGATAGGTCGTGTACTTGTCGGCGATGGATGAGAGATATTTGGAGACTCGGGTAACCTCAGAGATCCCGAACCATACGAAGCAGGAGTTGGAGAAGGGCAGTCGTCTGGACGATTTCCAGTCGTCTGGACATTGGTTCTTGGAGGTTTATGTCCTCCTGGCTGACTGCCAACCTCTCTTGGACCAGACGTCCCTCTGAACAACTCTCGGAGACCGCTTCGAAAGGTATACAAGCCCGTAGACCGTAGTTGCCTGCGGCCACCGTTGGGATTGGACATCGGAAGCGGCATTTTGATGGGGTAGAGTGACAAAACCAAGTCTCACGAATATAACTAGCTTACTCCAGGATTCAATTAAGGTCCCAGACGCTACCTGACTGCGCTCGAGGAGTTGAAGTAGTGAATGAGGTCGTCAGGCCTAGATAAGGGATTTTCAGCCGATAAGCAACACGTCGTTTGTTTATCGAGTCTGGCTCATGAGAAATCGTCCAAGACAAACACCCAGCAAGGGAATGAGTCGCCGTGATTCGTAGCCAAAGAAGAGCTAGGGAGAGCAGTTGAAGTGAAACTCCCACGTGTTGTAGCTTGGCCACAGTAAGGCTCTCAGGTGGTAGGGACTAGACGAATGTTGAACGTGAAGATCGAAGTTGAGGAATCGTAGGGGTCAGCGAGAGCGATTTGAACCTTACCCAGCAGTGGTCGTGATGGTTGGCCGTCAAGCTATAGAAGTTACCGTTTGCCAGAACAAAGCAGAAGCACCGCCAGCAGCCAAAAGAACGACACAAATCCGCCGTAGTCGAAACCTCCAAAGTCCGAGAAGTCCCAGCTCGGAAATTCAGAATGCAGGAGAAGAGAAGCCGTAGAAGTGTGGCTGCACAGAACAAGAGAAGGTAGTTAAGTAAGCATGTTCAGCTAAGCTGCTACTGTACAATGCCTCTGAATCCAAGCAACGGCCGGACTGCTCGACTCAGGAGCGGGAGAATCTCCACGCATACCTTAAGCCCATAACAAAAGATCGGGGACGAAACAGAAAGGGGAAAAGGAACTTGAGGGGAGGAATAAGGAAGGGAGAGGAAACCCTATCATTCCTTCCCGCAACAACCCAGCTGCGGAGGTCGTTGCAAGCGCAGAGGAGCGACCCCGACGACGTTTTGCTTTGTGTCAGGGGTTAAGGGATCGATTCAGCTGCGTCGCCGTGTAACGAATCAGCGAACAGGGATAGAGTATCTCCGTAAGCGAGACACTGTTTTTCATGCTTCCTATCCAGAATCATCAATAGGAGTTCCAGTCATCCGGCTACGTATTCTCCTGAGCCGGTCTAGAAATATGCAGGTACAAGTGCAGTCGCATACCCATCCGGTGGAATGGGGGAATTATTATAAAGTACGCATGAGCGTATGGCTGCGGAGCATTTCCATTCATAGCCCGGGCTCCTGTTTCAACATTGACGCCACGACAGCAATCTTCATGAACTATATACACAATCACTGCACTGTGCCTCGTCCCATCTCCGTCCCAGCCCTCTTCCCCGTCATTTCTCCGCCCCACACCGAACGTCAAGTTATGCGCCGGTACTTCGACTATAAACTATTTCCCCAACTCGCCTAGCATGAGATGTCGATCAGAAGATCCCGAAACGACTGCAAGCCTTTGTCAGCACAATCCAAGAATAAAAAGAATTTGAGAAAAATGATGACATACTTATGGGTTCGGATCCAGGTGAAAACCGTACATCATTCACACATCCCTTGTGTCCGGGTAGCTTGTATAACAACTTCCCAGATCCAGCTTCCCAGACAACGACACTTCTGTCCCAGCTACCCGCCGCAATCTTCTGGCCCTTCGGGTCCCAACTAGCCCGTATCAAATTCTTCTCGAGACCATGAATCGCACCATCATATGTCCTTACATGCCGATCTGTTGGTGCAAAAGGACGAATATCCCACGTCCTCACGGTAGAGTCCATTGAATTTGACATAAGTGTCTGGGAATCAGGCGAAACACTCAGAGATGTGATTGTGTCGGCATGACCTAGGAGGGAATAGGCTACAGCTTTCTTGCGGAGATCCCAGACTTTTATGTCGTTATCGATTCCGCCTGAGTATAACTCATTACCTGCCTCAGATAATGCTATCGCTGTGACCGGAAACTCTGTTTCAATGAATTCGACAGCTTCTTTTTGTCTAGGGTCCCATATCTGTTGTTCAGCGGTCGGTCAGTGAGGGCTCCTGTCCGTGAGATAATTTAGAGCGTCCTCTAGTAGTGCGTTTTTTGCAATTTATTGGCGTTCTTTCGTAATAAAATTCCATGGAGGCACTCACACCAATATAACCATCATCGCTACCACTGACTAGCACTTCTTCGCCTCGCCGAGTGACATCCATACAATTGATGACTTCTTCATGCCCGACATGCCGCCGTATTCGAAGTCCAGTTTCCAGATCCCAGCTTGCTAACATCATGTCCGCCGAGGCAGAAAATATAACTCTAGAGTCTCGAGACCAGTGTAGATCTAGCACTGCTCCCTTGTGGCCCGTCAGGATGCCGTAATTGTCACATGAGCCATATGTTCGCCATAATACTAGAATCTTATTAGTCCCTAGGATTGCGAGATATGCAAGGCGAACGCACGAATTGAGCGATCCATAGACCCAGACGCAATGTGTTCCCCAGTTGAGTCAAATCTAGTAGCGAAAATTTCCCCTGAATGGCCTGCAGAAGTCAGATTAGTGACCAGTCTAAATGATCCTGCTATAGTTGGCCATGCCTGTTAACTCCATGATCGGAGCCTGAAGCCCACTCGTTCTAGGTATCTAAACCTTCACCGTCAGCTAGCGCTCTAAAATCCAATTCGCATACCGAAATTTTTTTGGAGGAGGTTCAATACTGCTTGTATAATTGCTCCATTCTGTGCTGTACTATTGACAGTTGCGATGGAGTTGGAATTTCCAATATTCGCGTCCGATCTTTGCCTTTTGACAAGTTGCGATGAGCCAAAAACATCCGACGCGGGACGCTTTCCAGCGGACATTGCTAAGATAGACACGGGGATCCCCTTTCGAATCTTCGTTGATGCCAAACGTGGAGAGATTGAAGTGCATCACGGATGACAGAAATTGCGCAGATACGCCAAGCCAAATTGGGGTTAGCTCTGATTAGGCTCAAGCGATGACAGCGACACACATTGAGCCTCATTTCTGCCACTTGTTCATCCTTTGTCAAGGGCTCCGAATATCTTGTCCTGCATAAGATATGGCTTCAACAAAGGCGGCCAGGATAGGTGAAGAGTAAGTCTACGGCCTCAAGCGTAGACATGTTTTTAATACTAATGTCCTTTCAGGGTATGGAAGTAGGTGGATTCCCCATGAATTCATTATTCGTGTCTTCGGGGCTTTTCAGTATCCTCTCGGATCCCCCGAGGATATACCCCCAGCGTATCGTTTGTATACTATTAAGTTGAGTTTCTGCTGATGGGAACAACCGAAGGACGAGAGTTGATAAGGTCAATGCGGAATTGGTAACGCTCACATACGGGACGATTGTTGCTCAGCTATGCAAAGACTACGATAGCGACTACGTCGAGGTCAATAAGCAGCTGGACAAAATGGGCTATAATATTGGTATGCGCCTGATCGAGGATTTCTTAGCAAAGTCGAATACAGGCCGGTGTGCGAATTTCCGGGAAACCGCAGAGATGATTTCCAAGGTACGTAGAGTCCTCCTTACGGCTGGCAGGAGTAGGGACCAATGATATAAAGGACATCTGAAAGTTTCGTATGAGGGCTAAAAGGAGAAATAGGTTGGCTTCAAGATCTTTCTCAATATTACACCAACGGTCACAAACTGGACGAGCGATAACAAGCAGTTTTCCTTAATATTCGAAGAGAATCCCTTGGTAGATTTCGTGGAACTACCTGATGATGGACGAGCACAAGATGAGCTTTGGTACTCTAGTATCCTATGTGGAATATTGAGGGGTGCCTTAGAAATGGTAAGCAACAATTCGTAAAAGATATGTTCGATGTCTAGCGATGTCGTTGGTTGGAAACACTTCCGCGACTCTCTGAAACCTTTGGTTTGGATTTTAGCTGCTTCTCGTTTTGCTTTTTCATTTTCATTTTTCTGTTGTCGCCGGCGCCTGTGGCGCTCTAACGGGCGCTTAACCCATTCAATCAACGGTTTTGACGCATAATCGCACGTCCGTGAAGGATCTATTTATCCATCTACATGATCTCCATTTCGTCTCATCAATCGCTGTTTGACTAGCCAGGCTGACCCTGCATAATTTAACCGCCACAGGTGCAAATGCAGGTCGAAGCACACTTCATTAGCGACGTACTTCGAGGGAATGACTCCACCGAGATGAGAGTAAGCTTGATCAGATATATTGACGACGAGATGCCCGCCGACGACGAGTAATTTTAACAAATTTCTAAAAAGAGGTCAATTGCCAACGACTGAAGCATCAATGGGATCGAGGCATCTGGCGTTGCATGTTTTGCCATTGTTTGTGTGGGGTAATGGCGCACGGATGTGGTGGAATTCCTCATCATTGCTTGATGTTACGATTATTCGCCTTACTTCTCCCTAATAGAAATATGTCGAGAATCCCAAATTTCATTTGGCTCATGTCTGGTCATGCCAAATATCCCTCAGTGTTTATTTAAGGAAATGGTGAGAGAGCTTTCGCTCTATTTTCTAAAGTCACATATCTGACCAGCCTAGACACATTCAAAGAACTCGAGTTCAACATCATTCTCACCACTTAGGGGCTACTCTCTCTAATAGCTAGAGCGGGTTATACAATAGTGCGAGAAGAGTTTGATGTCCTCGTGCTGGACATGAGATGGTGGGAGCGATAAATGGTTGCAAGCCTCACCGTCCCGAAACACGAGGCTCGCTCTTTACGCCCTGATGCATATCCGGAAAACTAATCTTTGCTGCCTGATCAGATTGCCTGAGGAGAACGGTCCTAGCGGGCAACAGTCAACATATTCGTAAAATCCGTAGACATTCCTGGGCTATTTGTGTTGAGTACTCCGTACTTAGTAGACAACTTGGTTCTAAATCAAATTCCTCTTCGGTAGGGCCTTTCCGACTAGGGTGGCGGATGAAAACCCTTACCCAACCCGCCACATCTTTTAATCCAAGTCCACTGCTCTCTACTTCATCGCAACACCTGCTATCTCCTCACCCGCTACTTGCACTGGGCTTACAGACACCGCATCTGTACCTGCTTCAGCAGCAGCCTCATTTGTCGACTGCATCGTCACGACCAGACCTCTGGACTCGCGCTGATCGTCTGTCTAGGAAGATATCGCTTGAGGCGACGACACTGGATTTTCTGCGCCCGAGATCGCTCTGTTGGCCCAAGCGAAGGAGCTCTGCACCACCCACTCCTAGCAGCGCGCCATTTCCGCATTTTGCCCTTTACTTCCACCACAACTCCACGGACTGGGCGGCCGTGCCAGCAAAGTACACACGCCTACTATCTAGGACGGCCAGTACCCACCAGCACCCACTCCATCAGTACCATCCAGCACTCTTCAGCACTCTTCAGCACCCATCAACTTGTCACCAGCTCTCGTCTGTCTCGTCGTAAAGCCACACCGGACGCTCACACTCCCTCCTCCACTCCTACCTTGTGAATCGCTGCAAGCGTCGTTCTTGCACACTGCACCGCAGCCGCAACCCTTGACCCACATCCACCATCTATCTTCCGACTTCACATCAAACCTTCTTCAGACTTGCTCCCCTAAAGTCCAGGGCCACACCTGGATCAGCCGCCGTGAGACCAGGCGTTATTCTTTTTCGTGCTCTAGAGCAGTTCGCAGCTTCCTGCAGTTCGCTTGTCTCCCAACTGACGCCCGCGATCCTAGGCGATCGTTCATCGTGTACGACTTGCGCTCGCTCATTACTCAGCCGCGGTCGCATTTTCGGTGGTCTCCTTTTCGAATCATCTCTGACCGCCCACGACCGCCTCAGAAACTACCGCGCATCGGTTTGTTTCCCCGGGACTCGCACCATCTTCCCATCATCATCAGACGGTAGTCAAGACACTCGTTTCACACCCTGCTCTCTCTCTTACCGAATCTCCTCCATCAAACTCATCCTGTCGGGTTTTCCAGAGAGGCCGGCAACGAAAAGAGGTTTTTCGCCGCATCCGGAATTAAGCGCCCCACAGCAAAGAACGTCGACAACGTGGACCCTCTCCATATCGCGCTGCGAGCCGCAGTACGAGGATAAGGCTGGGCGAACTTCCTGCTTCGATTCCGAAAATGAACAATATTAGCATGGCCGGGATGAACTCTGTCGGAGGTCCGGTGGGCGGTATGCCCATGATGAATAATGGCACTGGTGGACAGCGCGATGATAGCTCTCATGATACTAACATGTCATCTGTTCAACTTAATACCTATATCTACGATTACTTCTTGAAGAATGGCTTATACAGTTGCGCCCGCTCGTTATTGAATAGCAATGTCGCTCTGAAAACCGTATCGGATACCACGAATCAACGGACAAGTCCTGGACTTCGTCGCGATGCCGACGGAAATGTTCTTAATAACGGAGTCGACGAAAATGCGATGGATACTAGTGGCTCCAAGGACGATGGCAACTCAAAGCGTCCCGATGATCTTCCAGATGCAAAAGTTCCACCGGACTGCCCGTCCAACTCCTTCCTATTCGACTGGTGGTGTGTCTTCTGGGAGATGTTTGGCGCTCAACAACGGCGGGGTAGTAGGAACGGCGAAGGAATAGCTATGGCATACATGCAACATACACAGGTCTTTCTCTCACGTTCTAGTGTTCATGGCAGCATGCTTACAAATTTTTATTCAGAACCAACAACGTCTTAGGCAAGAGCATCAACGATACGTTCTTGGGCATCAAAATCCTCAAATTATAACGGGCCCGATGGGTCAGTATCAAAACCAAATGATGGTGCGTAATGGAGTGAATATGGCCCAAAACGACATAGCAAGAACAGCCATGCAAAACAGCCGGAAATCGTATGTTGAATCCCCGTAAGCCCTTCCCATGGCTGGCACACGTATTCCTGCAGAATATTAAGATGTTATGACCGACTTACTCACCTCGGTATTTGATATAGGACTCCACAACAGATTCAGATGGCGCAAAAACACATTATGCAACAACAGATCAATCGAGGGGATGGTGCTGATATGGATATGAATGGCCCACGCCCTCAATCACCATCATCTGCCGAGAACGCGCCATCGCCATCAAAAAGGCCCCGTCTTGAAGGGGGGGGGCAGTTTAGCGGTCAGCCGATGCTACCAAATGGGAGGGGACAGCCACAGATGCAAAGCCAGGCGGGGAATCTTGCCCAACAAGCACATAATTTGTTAATTACCAATGGAATTAATCCCAGCCAGCTCACGCCGTCGCAGTTTAATTCCTTCCAACAACAGAATCCTGCTGTGCAGCAGAAATCAATTCAGGTATATGCCCAAAATCTGGCTCAACACCAACGCTCAGCTTTGCAGAGTCAAACGATGCCGAAAGGCATACCGAACCCCGGCGGAGTGCCAAATCATGGGTCACCGATGATGCAGCAAGGTTCGGAGTCTGGCCAGAACCTGGGCTCTGCGATGCAAGATTTCTACGCCGGCGGCAATGCACCGACTATGCGTCCTGGGATGGCCGGGGGACCTGGCGGAACTGGTGGGAACCATGCCTTGCAGGACTACCAGATGCAGCTGATGTTGCTAGAGCAACAAAATAAAAAGAGGCTCTTGATGGCCCGCCAGGAGCAAGACAATCTTGCACGTACCGATCAAGCTGGTGTGGGTCAGCCAGGGTTCCAAGGGATGTCGCCGCAAGGCAACAGAGCTGGACCTTCTCCAAATCCGGCAGACCAGATGAAACGAGGTACACCGAAGTTGAATCAGCCTGGGCTACCCGGTTCTCCAATGCCTGATGGAGGTATGCCACAAGCTCAGCAACGAAACTCTCCTGCCGCAATGGGTTTCGGCCAAACTCCTGAGATGACTCAAGGCTTCTATCATCAGATGAAGGGCTTGGGTGATGGCGTACCTAACGGCAATGTCATGCGACCGCCTATTTCCCATCCGCAAAACTTCAATACCTCGCAGATGAACCCGCAGCAGCTCGAGCAGATGAACATTGCTGCCCAACAACGGCGGGTATTGAATAGCAGTTGGCAGGGTCAGGGCCAGCCTGGTCAAGCTCCAATGATGGCACAACATTCCCAAGGTCAACAGCCGCAACAAATGGGCACACCACAACAGAGAAACGCAATGCCACCCCCGCAGGCGCCACCAGCGGGAAATAGCAACGCCAGGACACAGACCTCCTCGCCTCCGCAGAACCAGGCGCCACCCACTCCACAACAGTCGAACAAGCCGGCTCCCAAGGGAAAGAAGGAAGGGAAGGAGTCACGCAAGGTAATTTCTCTGGTTGGTGGATTTTCCTTGTCGAAGTGCTGACATTGAACTTAGCCCGCTCGGAAGAAGGGATCCAATGCCAATCTGAATTCTGCCGCTACGCCCTCATCGGAGCCTGAACCGCCTCCAACGCCAACTCCGTCAACGCCTATCACCTCTCAGCATCCAAGCTCGTTCACGGGCCAGAAAACTGCAAATGGGCCTACCCAAGCGGGGGCCAATGGTCAGCCTGCTACTGCTGCAGCACCAGCTTCGTCTCTCGCACCTCCCCAAACAGAGTCGAACCCAGTTTCAGCATTCTCAATAGATAGTAATGAAGTAAGTTTTGTTGATAGATTAACTTGCTCCGACCTTTGACAGCTAATTGTCCTTTCAAGGCACAGTTCAATATGGATTTCGGGCCGCTCGAAGGCACGGACGTCTTGGACTCGTTTGACTTTGACTCGTTCCTGAACACCGATGATAACACATCCGGTCCCTTTGTCTTCGATACCGGTCCTCTGGCGTATTCACAGGACGGAGTGGAGGCGGGAACCGGCGAATGATCATCACACGAGTTGACGGTTCCCTCGACAATTGGATTTATCATTTATCGCAAGTTGGAAGAGATGACGATCCCAAAATTGATTGCATAGATTTTCCCTTTTTCATTTGATACTATGCCTCTCACAAGCACATACTCATCAAGTCCGTGCTTTGGTCGATCTTGGTCGTTCTGGCGCTATTGTCATGTTTCCTTACGGATTGGATGGAGTTTTATCCTCGCAATCGCCTCAAGTGTTGTTTCTCATTGCTACACTATTTTGTCGAGACAGCGTTGATGAGGAGATCAAACTCTCCTGAGAGTAGCAGTCGGAAAATTTGTGGTTGTGTTTTTCAGGAAAAAGGCTAGTGCGTGAGGGTCTAGGTGTCCAGACATTATATCCATGCAAACAGTCCTCGTGGATGGAAAAGTGGATACGATGCGGCCGTTCAATGCGTTGATCCAATGTCTGTATGGTGTTATGTGACCTATGTTTCTCTATCTTAGTTTTGTTGGTTGCTCTTTCCGATCGAACTTTGTCCCACACCTCAGTTGTTTCCTTGATTCAGTGGACTGGATAAGAGCTTTCCCTTCTCATCGTTGCTTTTGCTGGTTCTGTTCCAATCACATCCGCTTTTCAACAGGTGTTACGCAGTTCCACAAGTGTTCCTGTCGCATTTCTGTTCACCACCCGCCCCGCCCGAAGCCTCTACACAATACATCCTTAATCATGGGGGTAACTTGCGACTGCACAAGCGACCTGGGCAAATGAGGAGTACGGGAACAAATCTAGGACCTCCATACCGGGAAATGGGGAGTTTTATGTCTGGCGCTTTGCTTGCCTTGCGTCTTACCTCCTTGTACTTGCTGCGTGCACTTAAATTCTGAAAGTCTAACTTTTCTCTTTTCTTCCCCACGCGTATTGATTTCTAGTTGTTTTATATAAAATCTCACATGGATTTAAAAAGGAGTCGTATGATGTGAGCGACGCGTTCTCATGAGGATTATCTATTCCTTTTCCGGTCGAGAACAACGTGCCATCCTCCAGCAATCAGCTGCTTCTTAACCTCCAACAAGACCACTCAATTATCGACAAGTATTCTTGTTGTAGACGATGCTGTCCTGATGCCCATGCTGCAGTACGGAGTACCAGATATCAATCAGTACATAGACATCGCTTTCCCCTCCATATCACGTGTCCCTGCAGGTAAACGCGCAGTCAACGTGTCACACACCCTAGTTAAACCAGTTAAACCACAAGGATGGCGGATCTACTTCAGTCCCTCTTAACGACCAGGCCTACCCCGCCTCAACGCCGGACTGAAGCCAATATGTACAGCTCTAGCAGTAGCGCTTGTCAGTCCAAACCTCAGCATGTGCCGGGAGAGTACCCTGATACCTTCTCAGTGACCGCTGATTTGAACCTCAACTTTGTCGACGCGGACGAATTCCTGCAAAACCTACCCAACAGCCCCGGGAATGGACCCTCCGTCACCGAACCTGCCGTTCAACCCGTAAAAATTGGACAGACACGGACGGCGGTGCATAGTATCGCCTTGCATCGGTTAGCACAAGAGAAAAAAATCACGGCTGTGTTTGAGTACAAGGAGCTTGCCCCGCAGCAATTCAGCGTCAAGCTCGTTCTGGGTGGCCAAGCGGAAGTTGAGGACCCAGGGCCATGGCCAAGTAAGAGGGCGGCAAAGGAGGCAATTTGCAAGAAGGGCACCCAGGTGTTGAAGGATATGGGAGAGACTGGGCCCTCTCCGACTCCTAGTAGTGGTGCTGAGAATTGGGTGGGGAAGCTACAACGTAAGTTATATTTCTGAGAGCTTGTTGTGACTACCTAGCTGATACGGTCGCCCCTACAGAGTTTTACGATCTTGAAGATGATGCTTGTCCACCTCCTATATACACGGATTTCGCTGTGGGGAGTCTCTTCGCCTGCGAGCTCATGATTGACAAGCGTCCCTCTGACCCCTTTGGGGGCCGTCTATCCACCTTCCCGAATAAGAAAGCCGCTAAAGTCAACGCGGCGCGTGAGGCCATCGAGTGGCTCATTGCAAACAAATACATGGGGCCTGAAGGACCTCCAGTCAAGAAGAGAAGAAGAGTCGGTAGTAGCAGCTCGACAGCAGTGACAGTGGTCGCATCAGGCCTGACAACTGTTGAGATCAAGCGGGATGCAAGTCCTGCCCAGAAAGTGAATGGTAAGCCAACATTTACTGGTAGTACAGATCGAGATCCTCTACTAGACATGGCCAATTGATGATGTGATGTGATAGAACTCTGTCCCCAGATCGGGCTTTCGCCCCCTGAGTACCGCCTCACCACCGACCCGCGCATCGATAGCATGTACAGCGGTGCTGCATACTTCAACAACCCCATTCTACCACGTGGACCCATCGGCGAGATACGCAACGTATTCGGCAAGAAGAACGCTAGGGAAGAGATCGCGAAGGCGGTACTTACGTTTCTAAAGGATTGGGCCAAGGGGAGGAACATCGAGCTGAAGGAGAAGTAGTAATTGATTTTCTTTGTTTGGTTATAGCGTCCAGTTCAACGGGAATGAAGCATTCGCGCCGGATTCCACTTGATTTTGGGCTGGAGCATATGATAAAGGAGGTTGGTTTTCAAAAGGGATGTATACCAATTTTTTCACATGAGCGATGTAAAATAAAAAAACTATGACCGCATCACAACCGCAATTACTGCTTTTGTAGCTTTATTTATCGAACTTTCCCCCCAAAGGCGGCATCCATATTTATTTATTTATTTATTTATTTATTTTTCTTTCTCCATAGATTGCCATTCTGTGAGCTTCTTTTTTTTTTTATGTATGTACTGTACATACATCATGGCAGAGAGGATATTAGGGAGAGATTAAGAGATAGGAACAATCATTCTCTAGACGGATATGGTGAGAAGGGAAATAAAAGTGGTTGATGCGGAAAATCGCTGGATAGATCCTTCGAAAGAACACCGTCAACCTCATGTAAACACTAACGGTTATTGTGGTCACTCCCCGCGAAAACACAGTCGCATTGTGTCGTTAGGTCACTCCCTGTGCTAGAAAGTTCTCCAAACCGGCTTGTATAGCTCACCCTGACCCGCAATCCCTTTTTGGGGGTACATACATATAAATAAGGTGTGATGGGCTAAGTGGTAGAATTATTCTGCATCAAACTAGAATGATCACCTTTCTGATGCCCCTCGAAGACCTAGCCAGGTTCAATTCTTGATCCTTGGATCCCGATAAGTTTTCAGCCTTTTTCTCTTTTTTTCCCCATTTTTAACTCATGTAGCTGGGTAATGATGTATTCAAGTAGCTATTTTAGGCGATAGTAAAGCTACTGACTTGCACTGAACATACAACAGAAAAGTAAGCAGAAACTAGCTTATGTGCCATCATGCACTGTAAACCTTCCGAAAACACATGATAGCTATTCTGGATTGAACTGAACCTACGGATCCATTCATCAGCCATCTGAGGCACTGCCGGCCGAGTTTCCGATTCATCCGAAGCATAATATCTCCTCCGATCAGTTTGCATTCGAAATTAGCTCGAAAGCTTCCCTCTTGGCCTCTACCGAGTGGCCGTTACTGAGGTGACCATAGATTCCGTATTTCTTCGATTTAGAAACTCTCCTAGTCGGGGAGCTCGGGGTCTCGTCATCCGTGGTAAACGTCTTGACCATCATTTCTTGACTTCTCTTCCTCTTCGATTCACTAATTTTAAGGGTACGGACTACAGAGTCCATAGAGTTCTCAGTAGCATATTTCGATGCCGACACGCTACCAGCCTCAGCTTCCTTGCCCTCTTTCTTGCTTTTCACCGAAAGGGCTGGCGACTTGTGAACCTTCAGATCAGAGCTCTCCTTTAGCTCAAGGTCTTCGGAAAACTGAGACTTCATGCTAACATCCGAGACTTCTCGATCGGCAGGTAATACATGATTGACTGTGGTACTCGAGCTAACAGAGGCTTTGGAATACGATGCAATTCTAGCATTTGCAATGGCTGGGGATTTTCTGGCTGCCGTAGTTGATTGTATGCTGCTTATGCGGGTATTTACCGGGGCATAGGTTCCACCTACCCCGTCCTTCCGGGGGGTTAACGCTTCGATAAGTTGGTCGTACCCGGTATTATGTGATGCGCTATGGACACTGGCAGGCCTATGGATGATGTTGCCGTGTGGTTGCGTAGTGCTGCGACTACTCCCTGGGGTCGGTGAATTGTTGTAGTCTATCATTGCTTCGTCTTCGAGTGACACTAAGAAAGGGTCGGATATATGTGTTGGAGATACGTAATTGGGCCCATAGTTGTGACTCGGAAGGGAAGACGGTATCGTAATGTATGGTGTAGGGTCGAAAGGGATTGGGGCTGGAATATCGCTGTAATTAGGTCTCTCGACGTTCATATCCCTCCGGCGAGGCGAGTGCGCGTGAGCACCTTCATCTGGCTTGTGAGGTGACTGATTCTGAAGGTAGGCCGGAAGCGGGAGCTGATGCCACATTCCTGGGTTCGGCCAAGCGATCCCCGAGGATTCTAGTATGTCTGTTCTATATCAGCTGATTGCACTGAGTCAGACTAACATTCGCAGCAAGATATTGTACTCACCCAAAGGTACATGCTGAAATGAGAAGGAGACTTTATTCTTGACTCGTTCGAAAGCAGGAGGGTCAGGACTTGTGCGGAAAAAACCTTCACTAATGACGACTTTGATTCGTCCAAGATTCTCGCCGACATTCCACCAGTTCTGGCTGAGTATCTCGTTGTGGAAGGGAGGGAACCGTAGTTTCTCGATATTCCCATGTTTATCAAACCCTATACCCAATTAAAGGTCAGGATATGTGCAATGTGAAAACCATTCTCTAGTGTGGGGCAATCGCACCGTTTGTGAGATCTTTGATAGGGGACGGTCAGCAGCTTGTAGAAGAAAGGGGGGAAACGCTATCGCACCAATCATCTGAGGCCATGGCCCTTGCTCGTGGAAGTGGATTGATCTACGGTTCCACATTAGCTTGCCTTCTCCTACGACACAGGCAGAAACTGATCAAGCGGGGGATCCTACGCAATAAAATGCCCGTCTATAAAAGCTCTGGCTTCGAACAAGACAAGTTCTTTGTTTTTGTGATGCATCTGCATCAAAGTAGCCATATTTCTTGATGGGATGGGCTTTTCCCAGCTGTGTATAGAGATTCTGAAAGGTTGGCCACAAGGGAGGTTCGGAACGAATGACGCTACAATCGGCAGCTGAATTGGAATCGCATGGTCGATAGGGTATGGCAAGGTATTAGCCACAGAGACTTGGAGAAGTGCTGACTCTGTAGGTTACTATGAGCAAGATGCTAGGTAGCTGTGCATGGCGAGAAATCATTACCTGGGTCTTGAATAACAAAACAGGCTGTTTTGAACTCTTGGATTGGGATCTTAGATCCATCGGGGAAGAGGAGGACATCCCAATTCTGGTACCTCATCTTGAACCGATTACCAACGAAAGTTCCTTGAAGGAAGCCTGTAACTCGTTGATAGACTACTCGGGTCGTTTGAAACCGTCACAATATCTGTCCTAATCAAAGGGTATTAGATGTTTTGTGTTTTATGTAAAGCCATGTTGAGGCCGAACCGTTTGTTATTGAGCACATTGTGGCTGGTCCTTCCAGAGGGAAAAGGAAAGTCCGATTTGAGGAAGAATGAAAATTTGTCCTCTATATCGTCGACAGAACCGAGAAGAGTAGTCGCATTGGGGTCAACGGTGCAATAAAGTTTGTCAGAAATGGTTCGTCATTCGCTGTAGGACTGTCTCGCTGTGGCTACCGTTGATTCCTCGACGAAACTACCGCTACTCCTGGCTGGGTGAGTTGGTTGAAATCGAGATGACATTGTAGTTCGGGGTTGATTTGCTACACTCACCGATAACTATCTCGGCTTACCGGGTCTCTATGACTGTCAAATGTTCTTCATGTGAGCGTCTGAGCTTATAGCGGAATGTGGCGAGTCTATTCTTTTCTTTTCCGCTTTTTAAAAGGCACATTTGTCTTCAATGGCCTGCAATCTGAGGCTAGTTTGGTGAGTGTGTAGGATCGATTAGCACAATATTTATCTTAAAACAGATGTGGACCCAGGGCAACACTATCGAACGTCACAGACAAATGTCGCGATATGACAGATGATTGCTGCTTCATACACATATTGGTCGAATGCCAATGAGACCTAGAAGAGCTGAACCGCAAAGAACAATCCAGACAAACGCGAGAGCAGTTTTTGACCCGAGCCTACATGTAGACAAACGATAGATAGACTACAAGCCCTAAACTGGTACAAGTTTTTCGGAACTCCTTTACGGGGAATTGATGATTCTTTGCTACATAGGGGGAGAGCGCAGAAAGTACTTTGAACCACTCGAACGAGGAATGCAACCCACAGTTCGCCAGCTCCAAGGAATACACGCCCGTCATACTCACAAATGAAGACATCAAGAGAGCATTGCTTTTCGTGCTAGTGAAACATGGCAGCCTGTCTAATAAGCAGTTACCGTAGACTTCGTGAGGGCGTTGACGCTTGTAAGAGAAGCAATACTGATATCGCATGTTAATGAATAAGTTAAAGGCAGGCAAGCAGGCAAGCAAAGGACAGCGACAAGCAACGATGATCCATCATTCCGCCCTCCCAAGATAGAATGAAACAGCAAAGCCGTTTTCTTTACAAATCACCCGCGCCGACACGTAACGGACAGTGTCAAGCAAATGCAATACGTGATCTACAGTAACTAGCGAAATGGCGCTTCAAGAGACACAAGGCCTGATTTTCGCTTTCTCGTTGAGATGAGTAGCGATCAAAAGGTCATGTACGAATATCTGGCACCCAAACTGCTGGGCTCCGGCTGCTCTAGATACGTTTGACCTCACTGAAGTTCAAAAACATCAAGACTTTTGGTACGAGATAAGACAAAGAAAAGAGCCAACTGTCATGACGTCAATGCCTCAAGGAAGGATGGAAAGACAAAGCAAGCGGCAGTGACGCCTACGACTAGCTCAATTGCGAAATACTGGCGATATGAACGAACTAGACGAAAAACTGAGCAGCGTGTAAAACGAGTTTTGGCGACATCGAAGTGAGGTCGTTCCAGTTTTGTAACAGTGACATGAGTGCCCTATGAGGCTTACCGCCTTCTTACTGAGCGAAAACACTATTGTAACCGCGTCCATCGGCCTCAAGACGATCCGAGACACCTTGATTCTGAGCCATGTACATTTCGTTCATGCGATTGACGGGAATAGGGTCGGTCGGGCCTGGAGTGCCTGGCTGCAGTGCGCCTGGCGGACCTTGGGGAGGCATAGCACCAGGCATTGGTGGAGGATGCATATGGGCTGCATGGGGACTAGAAGACAGACACATGGCAAGTCAGTATGATTGTTCCCATACGATTCGCCGGTTGAGAACAGCAGCACAATTCTTAGCGTTTGTCAGACTTGTAATAAGGAAAGTCATAGCCCAGGATCAAGAGGAAGGTCAAATCGGTTGAAGGAGAACATCAGGCATTGTACTATAGGAAGGACATTGGAGCATCAGATCTTCGGTCAAAGCAAACCTCATCCGGAACCATGTCGAGGTGAAGTAGTTACAGCGAAGGGCACACCACAAGGTCTTCATAGAAGAGCACAGGGGTGCGCTATTGTACAGCCACGTGTAGAAATAGAAACGCAGTAGCGCGAAGCCTTTCGAAAATTGCAGACTACCACCGATTGACTTTTGAGAAACACCAGAATATGAAAAGCCAAGCTTCAGTCAGAGAATTGCCATGCAAAAGCCACTCAGAAAATCTCGCTGAAGTCATGAGATAACGAACTCCAGGTGCGGGATTTAAATGAAGAAAGGTTCTTACTACGACAGCTGTTAGCAACAATCAGATAAGCAACATTTCATAAGTCACTCACCTTAAGAGGCGCAAAATTTCCGTAAGGATGCTGTGGGGGAATGCCCATGGTAGGAAAAACCGGCGGGGGAGGGGCAGGGCGGTAAGGAGTACCAGCCGGACCAGAATTGTTCTGACTTCGGCCCCAGCTCAATCTGACACGGGAATTTCCAATGGGATATCCCTGCATCTGGTTGATTGCCATTTCAGCAGCATGTCGCTGAACAAATTGGACGAATCCGCAACCCTTGCCTGGAGGAATCTTGACGTAGGTGATCTCCCCGAATCCCTGGAAAAAAGAGCGAAGTTCATCCTCGGTGACGTATCCGGATAGACCACCAACGAAGACAGTTGTATTATTGGGGTCAGTGAATTGATTCATCGGCTGAGGAGCACCGTAGTAACCAATCGGAGGAGCGCCCATGGAGTACATCCCAACAGGACCACCTTGTTGCATCGGCATACCTGGTCCACCGCCGCCGCTCTTATTCTTCGGAGTTGCGGTAGAGATGCGCATCGGGCGGTTACCACAGTACACACCCTGCATCTCTGTCAAAGCGCGCTGTTGGTCAGCTTCTTCAGAGAAGCGGACGAATCCATAACCACGGGACATGCCACTAATCGGATCGGTCATGATCTTCGCAGACTTGCAAGATGGGAAGCGAGACTGAAAAAGTGAGACCAAGACATATTCATTAACTTCAGGTCCGAGATCGCCAACAAAGATGGAATACTCTGGTCCACGATCATCTCTGTGGTATGTCAGGCATCTTTACACATGTGAAGCGGTGCATGAAGGATGGAGGGAAATCCAAAGTTCTTAGCTTACCTCCTATCAGCAAGCCCGCCTCCAGAAGCCCAATTGAGTTTGAAGGGTCGATTAGAATTTGGAATGAGAGTCCCGTTGAGAGTCAAGGCCTTCGCCGCAGCGGCAGGGCTGGAAAAATCGATGAAGCAATACCCCGCGTTGCTGTAGAAAACTAAGCATATGGAAGAGATAGTCTCACTTGTTTCTTAGATACTTACCCAGAAAACTTATCGCGGATCATCTTAACATTCACTTGTTCGCCCATGCCAAACCAAACGCTCCGGACAAAATTCTCATCGATCCAAGGCTCGAGTTCTCCCATCCTGCAGAATCATGGTGTCAGCGATAGTGTATGAAAGCGCCCCGAGGGAAGGATTAGATGAACGAGATCATGCGACAGCCATATGTGAGATGGATATCTCGGTAAAATAGATACTGAATGGAAAGGTTACACACCACAGAGTTGTTTTGGCGTCTCCGCCCTGTTGCTGAAGAGGGCCGCCGGCGGATCCAGGGTCTCCAGAACCTCCAGCTTGGAAGGGAGCGGGAGAGTTGCCCGCCTGTTGGTTGTGGGCAGGTTGCTGCTGTTGAGCCGCAGCGGCGGCCTGCCCAGCAGCTTCCTCAGAGCCCGGTTGGCCTTGCGCGTAGTCGTAATTAGGAAAGCTCATTCTGATAGATTAAGGAAACTAGAATCGAGTGCGCAGAAACTTCCGATGCAAGATATAGATTCCGTACGGAACTGAAAGTTGAATAAAGGCTATGTAGATGTGTCAGGGAAGGTAGAAGTCCTTAACACGAGGTGTTGGTTCACAAATCGCTAGTGAATAACTGGTTTGCTTAGTCGGCTCGGCGGTGATGTCGAGACTTTCGTAATCTGACAGTGAATTTTTTTATTTAGGACGTTAAGGATGCTCGAAGAAATTGTCGTAGAGTATCGGAGATCAGATCAATTGTGCACGCGTAAGACGGAAGATCTTTATTCGTGAGAGCGTTACAACAATTAGCCGTAGATGCTATAGATGTCCTTCCCACTGATATCCGGAAGATGATGCGAAAGACGAAGCCTGGACACTTGGTTGGGGATGGGGGCGAATGAAGAGTTGTGAACGAGTGGACGATCTACAACTCTACTTGTCGGCCTGATTGAACTCCAATGCAAGGGCAGAAGAGATCGCTCACGAATCTAAACCAGAACGTAACTTAGTCAGAGGCTCTTACGGGCTATTGAACAGTTGCTGAAGCCAATGAGCCCAGTACGAACAGAAATGATCAATGACGCAGTGTTATCGGATAAAGTTCAAAGCCGTCATCAATGAGTGGCTTCGCCACACACTGTGAAGAATTGCGGCAGCAGGTGAGGGAGTCGATAAGGAGAAATGAGTTTTGCGCGAGATGAGGGACTAGAACTCTGCGAGAGGCGGCGTGAAGAGGTTTTGAGGTGAAGGACGGCGCGCAGGAGTGAACCGACAATGCCCATGCGAAAAAAATAATAAAAATCTAATGCCGAGGGGACCTACCAGATCAAAGCAGTGCGCGGTGCAGAAACACAGAGGCTGCAATCAGGATGAAGCAGGAAAACCAAAGAACACCCGCGACACAAAAGGACACGAACGACGATATTATCCGCAAAGCGTTGATGAGGATGGAGGAGGATGAAGGAGTTCGGAAGTGGGAAGAGAGGGGAGCGAGGTAATAATAGCATCGATTTCCTAGGCGAGCAGGTGGAACCAAGAAGCCCGATCTATGTTACTTTTGCACGCCGGCAGCAGCAGGCAAACACACGCAAACTAGCTGGACACATTGAAGCCCAAACGGAAACCGGAGTCCTTGGGCAAAAATCGAAAACCAGGTCTAGCAGCTAGCCAATGACGCCTCCAGTTGGCACAGGCAAGGCCTATTTAGCTGTTACAGAAACTCATTACTGCATTTGTCTTCCACCATCGGATTCAAGGGAACTAGACACAAACATTTGGGCCGTGCTCAGGAATGCTGGAATTGTCCTTGCTGCAGCGATTGGATGGAGAATACTGCTCTCTGCGGAGACGCACTATCACGAAGCTTGTGACAGCGTGATCGGATTGTGTGTCGGTCATTCATTACAAAGATGACAAGATGACCTTGGAAGGCGCGGGCTCCTCTCTAGTCTGCTTGGCATCGGCCGGGGAACAAGAACGACTCAAATGATTTACATATGATTGTTCGTTGTGGGACAATTACTCCGTGTGGGCAACGTTGTCGATGATTTTGTTTTTGTCTTCCATGACCTCGTCTCGAAGCCCCACAATAACTTCCGAGCTGCTGGTGGGTCTCCTCATTGGGCGCACCATTGCTTACGAGCAGGTGTGCATGCACTCCTTGCATGCGCATCTCGGAAACGTTGGCTTGACAGAGAGGTAGAGATCTCTCTACTCGGTACATGTATGTGACCCTCTAAAGGCCCTTGCATGTAAAACATCTGCTCTGCCGCAAACGCCAGATTGCATATTGCCAAAATTACATTCGATTCCCTGCGCTCCGCCAGCTCACAGGCTCACTCATAGGTTGAAATGGCGGGAGGCCGCAGAAAAGATAGCAAGGACTTTTATTGGTCACTTGAGCACTCTTTCGACTTCCAGGCTTCGGAACCCGATATCCCCCCAGACGCATCTGGTCATGCACGTCGTGTAGGAACAAGGGAGAAAAAAATGAATTGTGGCGAGCGTCAGGATTTTGCTACAGGCATGAGAAGGCGCATACCTTCAGCTAGGGAGATGTTCGCATGTTTCAATTTTACGAATAACTACTGTTGAAGAGCTGAACATAGTGGAATGCGGGCTAAACTTCCAGAGGCAAAGAATCTTAGACTACTGCCAACAAAGCTATCCTATGACTACACCTTCGGGATATTTGTCACTAGACGGAGGACTTGACCAATCCCATCGTTTGATTTCGCCGAACCCCTACGGGTTTCAGCTGAAAGCTCCTCATAAACCGTGAAGGCGCCTACGAAACACAGCTAATCGCGATTCGACGTTTCATATCCAGATTGATATGCACTGCTCTGTAGATCGGATGTTCGGTACGGAGTTAACACTTTCGGCTGGACGAATCGGCAACTCTATGTGCATAGTAGTCGGATTTGGCGCGATCGTGGCTGATCAAGAGCGATGCAAGATTGCTTGCATAGGACAGCAGTCACGGGGAGGGTCTGTTCGTGATATCGATAGAAAACATATTTAGACGTGCTGTTGAAATTGAACATGGCCAAAATGGCATTTGGCTGTGCTTGAATCAAATATTCCCTTCGGAAAGCCTACAACGGGCTAAGCGCCGTCTGTACTGACGCGTATCAGCCCAAGATTTTTCGATGCGGATGATCAGTCCTTGTACGATGCATTTAGTAAAGATGTTTAAGCTGCCGTGGGGAAAGCGGGACAAATCGGCAGTTCCGCCGGTATTTCTACGTTACAGATCCTCCACTTGGTTCATACTGTCCACAGTATCTATTGCTGTATTTACGGTGAGAGACTGATTACTGTTGATGCATAAACTCAATTTCTACGCACTGATACCTGGTAGGATATTTTCTTGTATGGAATTGTAAGCCTGGCATGTCAATTCCAGGACGCTGAACAAACTGGCTGACGGCATCCTTGCGATGAGATCGTTCCTGTCATTCCATTTGCTCTGACGGACCGGGTTGGAGTAAAGCAAGAAAGAGGTACAAATACTCTCCACTGCAATGGTTGCTCCTTCGGTTCTAAACAGACTTAGTGCAACATTGGGTGTCTGTGCTACTTGCTGTGTATGGCGCTGCTCTATTAGCATCATCTCGTATGTTTAACATACTGGGAATCAGCATGGCAAGCGCATGCTTAATTATATTCAGCGGTGTGTGGATGGTACGCAGACCACAGTAAATCTCGTCGACTGCCGCTGCTTCTTGGGTTAGTCGCATTGGGTGGGGCGACGATACTGCTTTGCGTAGGGACAACTATCGCGCTTCTCATTGTCGGGAGGCTGCTCCAGGGGATTTCTGCAGCCGTGGTTTGGACAGTTGGCCTTGCTCTTCTGGTAGACACGGTTGGCCAGAACGGAGTAGGTCAAGCCATGGGTTATGTCACACTCTCAATGAGCCTCGGAGTACTCATTGCGCCCCTTCTTGGTGGTGTTGTCTACCAGAAAGGAGGGTATAATCCAGTTTTTTTTATGGCATTTGGGTTGATTGCGTTGGATATTATCTTCCGACTTTTGGTGGTCGAGAAGAAGATAGCGATTCGATGGCCTATGACAAACGAAGGGCTGAGCTATGGGACATTGGTGGTTCCGCAAAAGGGTAACACAAAGCAAGCCGAAAACCCTTCAACAGGGACGAAAGAAATCTCTGTGCCTGAAGTATCAGTGAATCCATCTGGAGTTGACGGACAGAAAGGATTTCTTGCTCACCCGCCCCCTGTTGTAATAATGCTCAGGTCTCGACGACTCGTAACTGCGTTCTGGGGGTGCCTTGTGCAAGCAGCACTCATGACCAGCTTTGATAGTGTGAGTTCTGGGTATCCAACTGTTCAAATAATGTCTTTTGGTTAATGACATGAAGGTTATTCCACTGTTCGTGAAACGGGTGTTCAACTGGAATTCCACTGGTGCTGGGATAATATTCCTAGCGCTTATCATCCCTTCTTTCTCATCCCCGGTCGTTGGTGTGTGCCCGATTCTTTTCGCTCCTACCTGCTTGGTTGCTCAATACATCTTCCCTTAGGCTACTTGTCCGACAGGTACGGACCGCGCTGGCTTGCAGCAAGCGGCTTTCTTCTTGCCTTGCCTCCATTTGTACTGCTCCAACTGGTGGTGTGCAACTCAATTGAACAGAAAGTGCTACTCTGTGCTCTACTCGCTCTGATAGGTATGTTTTCATCTAAGGGATCTTCGCATTTCTAACGCACAATACAGGCGTGTGTTTAACACTTGTCATGCCTCCACTTATGGCGGAGGTTACGTACGTCGTAAGCCAAAAAGAAAGAAAGAATCCAGGAATTTTTGAAGGCGCGGGTGCCTACGCTCAAGCAGTTCGTGAAACCCGCAAAGTTTCCATTTCAAATTGGAAGCATGGCTAATGTTGGCTGTCGTTGGCTTTAGTATGGATTATTTAATGTTGGTAATCTAACTGAAGTGTGTAGACAACAGTCTCTAATGGTAATCTCTGCGTAGTGCGCATTCGCAGGGGGGACCTTAGTGGGCCCAATATGGGGTAAGTTTTTAAATCGTTGTTCTTTGTGATATGCTAATCCGGATTTATTGCTAGGGGGATTCGTAGAATCGAAGGTCGCAGGGCTCTGCAGGGTATATCAGTTCTTGAAAATCTGCTAACGACAAGATATAGGCAGGTTGGGCAACTATGGCCTGGAGCCTTGGATTGCTTAGTGCCCTGTCTGCGATTCCTACAGTAAGTAAAATGCTGCTGGCTCCGGTTTTAAATCGCCGTAGCATAGAGATCTTCCCTAATCGAGAATATGCAGATCATATATACCGGCGGCATTATCACTCAGAGAACACAACAAAGGCAGCAAAGGGCGGAGCAGAGAGAAGCAACTAAAGCCGAAAAAAGCAATACCGAATCTTCAGTATGACCTTTAATGTATCTATGGCCGTAAGACCGCAGATCGAGCTCAGATCTACACAGGAGCCTTTTTTTCTGTTTTCTTTTAGTTTATTTCTGGATAAGGTACGGGACATGTATAAGAGGTTTCTTGTGATTCTATCTATAGCTTTATCTGAGACACGCGGTGCAAATCATGCGGTAATGCCCTGCGGGTGGCCAGCAAGTGATAATGAGCAGTTTTCAGACAATCAGAGTGGGTTTTACGGGAATGCGGGAGCGAGAGGAGAACGCCAACCCCGCATGGAGAAAGCTTCACGGCTATTCTTGCCTCTAATAGCTGGGGTCATCGCAATGGGTAGGAGTGAAAGGGTGTTCGAGCTAGCTGGAGCAATACGGACTCACCACCCATCAGGGTTGATATGCTGCTTAAGAACCTAGAGGGCCAGAAGATAAATGTATGGAGCTAAATGACGTTCCAACATCAGTTCATTCACGACGACTGTTCGAGGTGTGGCCGAACGGACTTGCTAATTTGGTAGGTCTCTCCCATTTTGGGGACGCAGTATCAGCGTCTCCAACCTTAACTTAAAGGACTTATATTAGGGCCTTGTGAAGGCCGACAAGGGCGATAGAATACTATGTATGAGTGGATGGGGAAGGTAGCTTATATTAGATTAAAAGCATCACCCTCATTAGGAGAAGCTTTCACTTTGTTTCAAATATATCTCATGTTCGATCCACACGGGACCTATGTACAGTATGTGCAAAACGAATGAAACCCAACTCAACCTCACGGCTCGTCCCCTGCCTTCCTTGCCTATCATACCACACCAGCATGTCAGCCCGCATCCATTTGAAAAATCCACAACTTGAAATAATCAAATACGTACCCGCAGCGCCCCCGGTCCACCTAGCTCTTTCTCCAGTCCATCTGGAAACTCCCGGGGGACAGCCGGCTTGTCAGGGTAGAACTGATACACAACACCGCACAAGCCGAAAACGGCCATGATGAACAGACCCAGTTGCATAAGTCCCTTTCCTGGAGGCGTATGTGTGTATTCCTCCAATGAGAACATGCCAAGGATGTCATTGTCTTCATGTACAGGTTCGCCGTAGTTGCGTCGTTCTTGCTTGTCCCACCAGTCGCCGTAAGGATCTCGGAATTGACGCTTTAGAGGCGGTGGTTGGACATAGCCGCCGTTCTGTCATATGTAAGTCAGCTGTGTAGTTGGGTTGGAGAGAACTTGGGGCGGAAGTACCATGTCGGGGTCATCAATATCAGCCCGCGAGAGACTTCGAACCTGAGTGAGATGGACCCGAGAAGCGTTTGGAAGAGCATGACGCAGTAGCGGCCGCGCCGCTGCGAGCCTTCTTGGGAGCATCTAGTGTCGTGAGCAATTGAGGGGGTCACTTCGTTGATGGATGGGCTTATAGCGTGGAGTCCTTCAAGGTATCGGTTGAGGTGAGGTTAGAGCCAGATTCGTTAATGGCACATAAGGCTTCCTAATAGGGAAACATTCACGCAATTAGCGTGTTGCTCGGATATTACCCCGTGCGCCGCCAAAATTTGCGTCAAGGAAATGCCTCGACAAGACCATCACCGCCTTAAGATCGAAGACGCCCTCCCTGCAACGCAAAACAAGCGATAACACCATCAAACTTTGCCAGAAGACCTGCCTGATCTCGACGTACCTTTTGATGTCAGTTTCACTCGATAGAACCTTAGTTTCGCGTTGAAAGTTGGGGCTCTGATCGCGTACTGGAACCCACTTCGTCACCCTGGCACGCAGAAATGCGAAGCCGTAGCAGGTCAGGCGTCTCCAACAACAACCACGAAAATGGAGCCACGCCAGGCAAGCACATCCAAATTTTGAAGTGGCCGAATTTGCAACAGAAGCTGACCGAGTTAGGCACCGATTCCGCAGAAAAGACCTCGAAATCGGAGACTTACGACGACCGCGAAGAACAGACCAACGGCTGTCCACCGAGTAAGAAGCGCAAACTCGCCGATGTTGCTAGCCCACAGCGGTCATCCTCGCGCCCTATCTCGCCACCGTGGAAGAGGATTGCTGTAGAGGGTCCAACGTCTTTTGTTGAAGGCGGACGACGGAAATCATCAAGAACCAATGTGATTCCCCTGGAACTTCAACCCCCATCGGAGAAAAGACAGACACGTGCCGCGGCACAGAAAACATACGTGTCTAGGACGCGGTATGGAGGAAAATCGCAGCAGCAAGCAGGTTCTCCTGCAGCTCCATCTCCAGCACAATCATCAATGAATAAGAAGCGTCCGCAATCGTCAGGGAAGCACAATGGCCAGGTCTCGGGCAAAACTCCTGCTGTGAATAGTTTGTTAAAGCCTACCCCTTCAAAGAAGAATGTCTCGAAATCTTCACCCCCAACGTTGCGGCCTGTAAGTAACAGAAGCTCGCAACCAAAATCTCCACATAACACCCGTCGATCTACGCGGGTGTCAGATATTTCTACACCTACGGTGAAGAACCAGGGCAAGAAGGACACCCTGGCTAGCGAATGGGATTCTGATAACGATGTGGGGATCGATGTGAACATAAGGACTCCGGTATTGAAATTCAAAGTCAAGATGCCGAAGCAGACTATCACCAATCCAGGCCATGTTCTTCCTCCAAAGCGATTTTTGTCTTTCAAGGAGTGGCTTGATCATGATGACCCACTATCAACAGAAGAAGGAGGACGGATGACGGGTGAAGGCGCAAAGAGAGAAGCCAAACTACGTGTGCGGATTCTTGAGGCAGCGGAACCTGGAGGCATTCTTAGTGAGGGCAGATGTTCATTATACGTGCCGGATGCACAAGAAGAGCCACCCCAACAATACTCCCACCAAGATCATCTCCTCGCGCATGCTCTACGCTTCAGATACCTGATGAACCAGGAACGTAGAACTCACGTTAATGCTGCAAAGAAGCTTGCATATGCAGCAGCAGCTGAGTGGAAGAGAAGACAGCCAAAGTCGGAAGACGAGATCTTACAAGAGCAGTTTGAAGCAAGCTTAGCTCGGTATAAGCAAGTGCGTAAAGATGTTCAGGCGAAGTGGGATATGGTCAAGGCGGAGGTTAACAGAAGGAGGCTAGCTATATGGGAAGAAGAGCAGGAGGTTCTTGGCAAAAAGGCTCTCAACGAGATGCTCGAGCATTCGACTCAGTTGCTTGACGCGAGAAGGACCCGATCAGAACTACCTAGCGAAGAAGAAGACTCTGATAGCGAGGGCTCTAATGGCTCTGTAGAAGATGTATCTGGCTCAGAGAATGATGAGGATGAGGGTGAGGATGAGGACGAGGATAATATGTCGACTAGTGTATCGGGGAGTGAAGAGAGCACCCAGGTTACGGGAGTAGACGATGATGAAGGGCTGACTGTGGAAGAACTTCGACGAAAGTATGCCGCCTTACCAGAGCCTGGCCCAATTCAAGTGGAGAACGGGACAACATCAAGTCAAGATGTTCAAGAACCTGAGAAGGGGGGTCATTCAGCCTTGATGGATGTAGCTGATGCAGCTATTTACAACGGTATCTTAGATGGTGAAGAAGTTGAGATTGACGAGGTCGATGATGCTTTAATGGATGACAGTGATGAATCGACAGATATGGCTAGCGATATGGGTAATAGTGATGAAGGTGGAAGTGACGATGGAGAGAGTGAGGAAGAGGACGAAGGCGGTGGCGGGCTGTTAGGCTTTTACTCGAAGTCTGATTTGATACCGAAGAACGAGGCAAACAATGAAGGGGGAGATTCTGGTGGCAGTGTTGTCGAAGAGGACGACATGGATGAGGTCTCTTTGATTCCTGACAGCTCGCTTGTAACGCCGTTAATTAGGGAAGTCAACGAGTCTCCCAAGCCCGAATCCAGTGTTCAGAAATCACTCAAAAATGAAGTCGTGGAGCATGCTCACACTGAGCTTCAGACGGATGGAGTACCAAGTAGCCTGGCATCTCCTGACACGAACGCAACAACAAAACCTTCAGAAATCGACTCTACTTCTTCCGTTGAGTTACATGCCGGTAGCCAGCATCCATCCTCAGCAACTACGCCGCAACCATCTTACCAAATAAAGACGCCTATCCCCTTTTTACTTCGAGGAACGCTCCGAGAATATCAGCACTATGGGCTAGATTGGCTGGCAGGACTTTACCGAAATCGCACCAATGGGATCCTAGCGGATGAAATGGGTCTTGGAAAGACGATCCAGACAATTGCTCTGCTAGCGCATCTTGCCTGCGAGCATGAAGTCTGGGGCCCTCATCTCATCGTTGTACCAACTAGTGTCATGCTGAATTGGGAGATGGAGTTTAAGAAGTGGTGCCCGGGCTTTAAAATCCTGACGTATTATGGTACGCAAGAAGAACGGAAGCAGAAACGGAAGGGGTGGTTAGACGACAATATGTGGCATGTTTGCATTACGTCCTATCAACTCGTACTCCAGGACAATCAAACTTTCAAGAGGCGGAATTGGCACTATATGATATTGGATGAGGCGCACAACATCAAGAATTTTCGCTCCCAGAGATGGCAGACGCTTTTGACGTTCAAGACTAGGGCGCGGTTACTCCTTACTGGCACTCCTCTACAGAATAACCTCACTGAGCTCTGGTCGCTTCTATTTTTCCTGATGCCTTCTGATAGTACGGAGAGCGGAATTCCGGGATTTGCAGATCTGAAGGAGTTTTCAGACTGGTTTAGAAGACCGGTTGAACAAATTCTGGAGCACGGCAGAGATACTATGGACGACGAGGCTAAAGATATCGTGGCAAAGCTACATAGAGTTCTCCGGCCTTATCTCCTTCGAAGACTGAAAGCTGATGTTGAGAAGCAAATGCCGCTGAAATATGAACATGTCGTATATTGCAGACTTTCAAAGAGGCAACGCTATCTTTACGATGGCTTTATGTCTCTGGCACAAACACGAGAGACGTTGGCTTCTGGAAATTACCTCTCTATCATCAACTGCCTCATGCAGCTTCGGAAAGTTTGCAATCATCCTGACCTCTTCGAAACTCGTCAGATTGTAACTTCTTTCGCAATGGACAAATCTGCTGTTGCGGACTATGAGATCAAGGAACTTCTAGTACGAAAACGACTATTACAGGAGGACCCAATGACGAATGTTAACTTGGGGTTTTTGAATCTTACGCCAGCGGCGAATGAGGGAATATCACTCATCTCGGCTAAAGAGACATCAAAGTTCGTTGCAATACGGCCTATGCAGGATCTATGCAACCGACAACTTGCGCGTATCGACTGGAGAATGAGGCTCAACGCTTCTTCAGTCCGATCTACCCTTGATTTTATAGAGAACAGCGCGAGGAAATCACGACTTGAAGACCTTCGACACTGCGTTTATTTAAATGCCCTGAGAAGTCAGAAGCGCCCTGTTTATGGAAGCGGGCTCATTGAACTTCTGACATTAGATATCAGAGAACATCCACTTCAGCAGCGTCCACGAAGAAGAGGGCGGCTTCTAGAGTGGTTTGCTAATTCGTCCCCAGTCATGAGAGAAATGGTTCCAACTCTCTCTGAGCGTTCAAGGGCTCTCGAAACGACAATACAGAAGTTTGCTTGCATAACCCCTGCTGTTGTTGCCACAGATATGGCCCCACTTGCGCTGACTCGCAAGGGCGTGTCTGTGGTCCGTGAAGCCCAGCAAATTTGCAAGGATGATGCGTTCCACGAAGCTCGGGTCCGCCTGTCAATTGGTTTTCCTGATAAACGCCTCCTTCAATATGATTGTGGAAAATTGCAGCAGTTAGATAAGCTTCTTCGAACACTACAAACCGGAGGTCATCGAGCCCTTATCTTCACCCAGATGACGAAGGTCCTTGATATTCTAGAGCAGTTTCTCAATATCCACGGTCACCGTTATCTCCGCCTAGATGGTGCTACCAAAATCGAGCAGCGCCAGATACTTACTGACCGTTTTAACAATGATACGCGAATTCTTGTTTTCATACTTTCCAGCCGATCTGGGGGTTTGGGTATCAATCTCACGGGAGCTGACACTGTCATATTTTATGACCTCGATTGGAACCCAGCGATGGACAAACAATGCCAAGATCGATGCCATCGGATTGGCCAAACTCGTGACGTCCACATCTATCGTTTTGTGTCTGAATACACAATCGAGTCGAATATTCTCCGGAAAGCGAATCAAAAGAGAATGCTTGATGACGTTGTCATTCAGGAAGGCGAGTTTACTACTGATTACTTCAATAAGTTGTCTATACGTGACATGCTCGGAGATGATGCCGTTGTGATGGACGGTGATGCAAGCGCCAACGCAGCGATGGATAGGGTGCTTGGCGGTCCTACGGGATCCGGTAGAGACGTGGAGAAGGTACTTGAGCAAGTTGAAGATCGCGAAGATATTGTTGCGGCAAAAGTTGCGGAGAAGGAGCTCATCCATACGGACGATGCAGACTTTGATGAGAAGGGAACAAGGGCTAGCAGCGTTGTTGCAACACCTGCAGCGAGCACACCACTAGAGATACACCTTCCTGGACGTTCTAATACGCCAAGTGCCTTAAAGGTGGTCGAGCCGGCTAGTGTCGAAGTCACCACTCCTGCTGCGCAACAGGACACGGAGATGGCCGACGCGGACGAGGATGATGATGAGCCAGGGCATGTAGATGAATACATGTTGCGGTTCTCTGAGTGGGAACTCAAAGATACACCTGTTATTTTGCCGCCTGACAAGATTAAGAACAAAACCAAGAAGAGCAAGAAAGGCATTGCGCACCGAGTGAAGGCACGCATGTGAACAACCTTCGCTTTCCATTGGATACCCGAAAAGCTAGAATGAAGGCGAAGTGTTGATGTTTGGTACTATGTGCTTGTTGAAGCATAATTACCTCGCCTCTGGATGTCGCTGCGAGTTACCGCGGGAAATTCAGGGGGTCCGCGTTGGCGTTTCAGTGTAGAACATCCAAAAGCCTGAGGGCCTTTAGTTCTTGATGTATCCCTCTTGTTTTGTGTATCGTTCGATACTCTCCACTTTTCAGGCGAGTTCCTCTGCATCGAAGCTAGGGTATCTCCCGGTTGTAAATATAGTTGGTGTTGCATTAGCTGGAGTTGAGGGGGCTGGAATCGCACCAGCTTGGAGGGTTAAACAAAAATTAGAAAGAATATTTTGTACCTTGACTACCCTGGACAGAAAGCATTATGATTGATATTGTGCGTACAGGTATGATGATGCTTGACAAGCATTTAAAGGCTAGAGTCGCTTATTAAGTATTTATCACCTCACTTGACATTTATATAGCAGAAGAACATAACATCATCAAATACTAATTATGACCACGAGAAACCAACCAGGAAGTGGAGGTGGATTCCTCCATCCTACTCTTCCTCTTTCTCCCGCGTCTACAGTCACAAGCTCCGTTCTGGAGAGCACCCTCCCTAGTTCGCGATCGCATCCGTTGAAGCCAGGATCGGCGAGGGAGACAGTGTTCATACAATATGTAGACCAGGGAATACTAGAGGTGACGAGAAGGTATGCGAAGAAATTCAGCGAGGGGTTTGGCAATGGAGACGGTAGAGTTGGTGCTCCTTCTGCGACTGCCCCGGCAGTGCAGACTCCAGCAGGGTATGAGAGTATAAGGGACGTTTGTACGGATCTGGAGAAGTTGGTGGATGTGACCTGGGTCTCTGGGACGCGTGAGTTTATCTAATTGTGACTTGTCTCGACAGTCTTTGCCTCAAGCAAGAACTATAACTTAAACTGAAATGAATTGCCTGTACATATACTTATATTTAAATAGCGTCATTGCAAGTACCGTACCTCCTCTCTCTCGCCCTCCTCTTAACATCGTATCTCCCCTCGTTCCCTGCCGAACCGCGCCCTACATTTCGCCTGCTAAGAAAATTGGATACTGCGTTTGCGTCGCTGCTACAGGGACAGAACGTGGATACTGGAGAGGTGCTGGGAGGTTCTGCAACAACTGCGGGGAAAGTAAGTGTCACAGAGATGGTAAGACTGAAGAGCTTAGTAGACAGGACAAGAGTCGTAGTGGTGGATGTTATGGGAAACGAGGAGCTCTTAGAAGAACCTGAGGAGGATGGTGGAGGCGAGAATGAGGATGAAGAGATGGAAGATAACGAGGAAGGGGATGTTAGGTGGGAGATGGAGATTGCAAGAGTCTATGAGAGGACTATCGTTGAATTGGGGGAATCACTTGGTAACTCTGGTGGAGAAGGGTTGTGAATCCGGGGAAATGCAATCCGGGTCTCTGGTATATAGCTTGGGTAGGTATCGGTTCTGGTAAGGTTTTAGTTTATAATTCACTTCTCTTATAGAAAGCCCTTGAAAGGTCTCTTTACATCCTATATCTTCCCAGTTTCTTGTGTTGGGTGTTATGGTATAAAGTCGTGCGGTGGTAACCACAACAACAACACTCTCGTCAGCACTTAGTCCTCAGCTCGCGTTAGTTTCCACTTTCCTCCACAGATATCGGCTACACGTCTCTTTACGCAGATCACTCCACCTACGGACCATTGATAAGTTCTAAACTTCAAAGCAGATAGTTATCTTAAGGCAACATGCCGACCTTCCACTCTCTAGCGACATGCGTAAAGCTTTCGATACCCGATTTTTCTCGGACATCTGGGACAAACGCGTCGACATGTCAGTCAACGGCCAATCCTAGCTCTGACGAGCTCGTAGGTGAGTATGTATTACCAGAAGAGACGTTGTTTGAGTCGGGTCAATTGCAGTTCCTGGGCGAGCGCCAGGATATGCCTTTCTTTCTTGTCAGAGCTGGCAAAGATCTCTTTGAGGCAAAACAGGATATTAGCAGAAACCGTGGCTCTCCTTACCGAAGACAGTTGTCGGTAAGGTCCAGAACGCCGTCACTGGAGCGGACAGAGTGTGAAATGAGCCGTCCCGATGCTCCAGAGTTGACGACAGCGTCGGCTCTAAGTGCTGAGTCTGTCATTGAGGATAACAAGACCGACAGCGGAGATAGCCAGTCTTCTAAGGAGCATCGTTCGTCTTATGGCAGGCTCATCAAACCAAAAGGCTCTCCTCCGTTCTTCGAATCGTCTCGTCGCTCTTCTTTCAACCGATCGAGACCAACAACCGCCAGCAGAGCCCCAACTGATCCAGTAGTATCGCGAATATCAACACCCTCGCTCCCACTAACTCCAGGATCCCTAACTGCCCTTCCGAGAACGCCTGAGCCAGTAGCTGCAGCAGGTACTCCCGCAAGACCTCTCCCGCTGAGTCTTACTGTGACCCTCGATCATCCAAGTTGGCCAACTGATGCCAGTAAGAAGATCTATACTTCCCAGGACGTCAAGATCGATGTTTTCTTTAACGGCGAGTTTGCTGCGTCGCGCATCATGCTCTCACGCTGCCGTGAAGGCAACTGGGGTAGGTTGTCAGAGACCTTCTCCGGTCGAAGGGTTACGCGTAAGCAAGAACGAGTCTGGGTGATTGTGCCTCCCAGCCAAAATGCCGATGGCACGCTGCGAGACCTCAGGCGAGCGAAGAACGCCCTTAGACCTGCAGCTGAGCGGTGGGCGGAGATCGCAAAGAATCTGCAAGAGGAGAGCGAGCATTGGGGTCAGAATGTGTGGGGTGAACGATCGTGCGTCGGCAATTATCTGCAGTGTCTGGCCAAAACCGTGGAGATGCCGAAGGGTTTGGAGCAGATGCAGAATGCTGGTAGACAGAACTTTGGAATCATGGATGTCGTGCTTTGCCTGGGAAAGGTGGGCACAAGGGATCTCCTTTACCTTAAGGAGCCGCAGAGAAGTATTGATCCGAGATTCAAAAATTTGAACGAGCGAGGGAATGATGAGAATATGAGCCGTGGGGCTAACACCACGACCAACCAGACGAAGTCACAATCGTCAACCTCAACGCCGTTAAAGGAGAAGGCAAGCTCAAACACCGACATGTTTGAGCTTCAGGACTCATCTTCCCCGTATTCGGCGAGAAAAGTCTGGGCAGCGCCTCGGCTTCCTCCTCGCCGCAATCCACCAAAGCCAGCACCTGTCCTTCGCCGTTCCGCTGCGAGAACTAAGGCGCTTGTGTCAGCGCCTAGCCCCACAGCTCCTCCCCCCTTTCCATCTCCCAGCTTTGACACGCCAAAACCGAATAATAGGATCTCGGCAGAACAAAGACGGAGACTCCAAGACTTGACACTCATACCAGTGAGGACTCGCCCAGGGGCCATTGCCATCCCTTTAGATGTCAGCCATGGTCATCCAAGCCCTATTTCAGCTTTATCCACCCCGGCTCCCCCCTCTAGCCGGAACATCAACGATGAAAATAGGTCCAATCGCGCAGAGCCGGCTCCCTCCTCCCCTTTCCAGAGCATCGACAATGCAACTAGGTCCAAGCCCGCAGAGACGATTCCCTCCTCTAGCCAGAACATCAGCGATGAAACAAGGCCCAAGTCCGCAGAGCCGGCTCCACAACATACACAACCAAATCCCCAAAGCGGCACAATCATAGGCCAGGGCCAAAGCCAGCCACGAAGGGCAATCGACGATAGCCCGGCTGGAAAGCCGGCGAATGTACCACAGAAACGCTACCGTTACGCTGACGGGCGCCCTGAGGAAACCCCTGTCAAGAAAAGAAGACCGAAAATAGATGATCTGTCGACGACGTTGAACGATAGCATTTGGGGTACAGCTGTATCCACAAAGTACGGCATGACTCCTTTAGATGCACCTGCGCTGTCGACACGTTCTCGGGGTAGAAGGAACGTTTCCAAAACCTTCGAAACTCCAATTGCGAACGCCCTATGCTCCTACTCAAGAGAGGCGAGTAGCGTGGAACCCCAAACTCCCGCAATGACACCTTGCTTTACCAACTCCAAAGCCAACGGCAATATCAGTTCACCGCTTCCACAGGCCCCACCTTCCGCGCCCATAGCCACCGCGTCACGGTTCAAGCTGCCAGATCAAGGAGTCTCATCAGCTCCAGGGATCGTATCTAGAGCCATTGACATGAGTCTACCCTCCACGCCGAAACCCAATCCTCTTCACTCTCGCCCTCGACCGCGTGCTACCCGCCATAGCGTTCCAGCCAATATAACAAAACCCACAGCCCATCACATAAAGCTCCCCGACCCCGACCCCTTCTACACCCCCTCTACCATTGGCACTGATATGCCCTGGAATCCGAGTCTCTTGTGCCAGGACGCCGTACTTACGTACGCAGAGAATGATGCATGGAAATCGGGTGATCAGGACTCAGGGTCGAGGATTAAGAAGGTTGTGAGCGATATCCCAGTGAAGAAAGGCGATGTGGCCTACAGGGGCGAGAAATTGGAGGGAGTTAGGGAGACGAGGACTGAGAGGGGAGCTGAGTTCGAGGAGCAAGGTATACTTATGGGGGTTAGGTTCATTGTGGGATAGTTGAAGACGCCATGGTGGGAAAAATAAATGGGGGGGCTGGTGAGAGAATTCGGTTAGCTCCCAGATGGTGATGTTGTTTGACGATGTTTGCTTCTTGCCCTTCATCATAGTCTCTATCTTTCCTTTCTTTCTTCTCCCCTTCCCGCTCCCCCAGCGATGAGCAGGCTATAACGCAAAATAAGACGAGTAGCAAACGTCCACCCCTCATTGTTTGACCGGCAAATTATATCCTCATGTCACTGTTTTCCTTCCTTCGTTTCTTTCTATCACATAGACATCGGTCAGGGGCTGTCTTGTCTGCTTGGGCTATTGGTAACGTGGATAGTTATGTCGTTGTTCGGATGATAGAGAGTTTAAAAGGAAGGATATGGGGCTTTTTGGGGGTCCTGTAAGTGGTGTCATGAGGGGGTTTTACTAGGAAGGGTGAGGGTTTGTTATGGCGATCTTGATTTGAGGTTCAACATCTTTTATTGATCGTGATTGGAGAGAGCTTTTCTTTTTTTTTTTCCCCTTCTCCCCCAGAGTATGCGTAAGCTGAATGTCTCTGCGTCGCTGCTTTTTCTATGCCCTGGCGTGCTGCTGGTTATTCGCAATAGGCATGTAAAACCTGTATCGTCACCGTCATCTGTCTACAGATGTCTAGATCGACTGTTTTCCTTTCTTCCACTGTTTTATTATCTATTATCACCCGGGTGGGTTTGAACGACCAGGAGCTGTTTTGCCTGCATGGCTTACTATTACGTGGATAGTTATGTCGTTTGAATGAAAGGAAAATTGAGGAAATTGGGTATGGTGCCGTACGTAAGGTGATCTTATTTACCTCTGGATGCCTGGCTTTGAGCATAAGCCACATGGATCTCGGGTTTACAGCGAAGCCACCAAAGATGAGTATTTCGGATTTCATCTTCACCAGGTGGAGGATCTTGAAGGGCAAAAGTGCTCTTTGATATTGTGACAACGGGTCGCGTGGATGAATGGTGTGTATCTAGACTTCTGAGGACGCAGGTGCAGTCTGCCCTTACTCCGTAAATCCGCCCTACCCTTGAACGCCAACGAACAATCCGACAACAACAAGGCTGAAAGAAGCACTGGCAAGCACAGAGTGCCAACCAACACAGCCTTCGTATTCCTGTGACGCAGCAACGTGAAGGGATCGTGCCGCTTAGCGCAGTTTTGCTTTCCCTCGCCACACTACGTAGCGCTTGGCTTCGATCCGCAGTCGTCAAGCCACTTGACGTTCAAGTGTCCGGAGTTGCGCGGCTTCATTGCTTATATTGTCTCGATATCCCCCGTCTGGTCGGATTCAAGACAGACTCCCTGACACATTATATTCTCTTCAGTTTGCGAAGCAACCAGACGAAAGGATATTCACATATTATGAGATTAACTGCGATTACGCTCCTGCTCGCCTGTACGCCCCTCATCGATGCCCTATCGGTCCTGCAGTCGAATCCTTTATCACAGCCGCGGGATAAGCCCGCCGAGGCAGCGCAACCGCTTTCGAATCCGGTGGAGTGGCGGTCTGAGAAATTACCTGTTGTTGGCGGGCTAGAGAAGCGTCGAGGAGGTGGAGGCGGCGGCAAGGGCGGAAGTTCAGGTGGAAAGTCAGGATCACCAGGCAGCAGCGGCAGGACTTCCGGGTGAGTTTTATGGAGCTCTGAGAACGCAGTTTTAGATATGAATAATAGCCCGGGCTTGGATGCTAACGTGACTATAGCGGTGGTCCCTCATCTAATAGCGGAGGTAAATCAATCTCAGGCTCGGGGCCCACCCGGAGTTACGGCAGCGGTCGCTACTATGGCGGGGGGTCCACGGTACCATACAGAGCGGGTTCTCGCTCCCCCCTAGGAATTGCGCCCTTCCTCCTCCCCCTCGCCGCGCTCAGCTTCTTCCCCGGACTCTGGCTCTACAGCGTCTACGCATACCAATTCTCGGAACCCTCCACCTTCGTCAACCACACGCTCACCAACGCCACCTACCCAAATGGGATAAATCAGACACTTCCCACCTTGTGCCTCTGTGAGGAGTACTCGGTCTGCGGCTGTGATGAGAATGGGGATCAGGATTATATTGACTCCATTATTGGGAATGGGAGTGTGGCGGCGATTAATAAAACTCTGGCCCAGGTGTCGAATATCAATGGGACGGTTACTTTGGTGCTTAATGGTACACTGCCGAATGGGACGACGGCGCCGGGAGCAACGAGTGCTGCTATGCCGACTGCAACGTCGGTCGTTGAGAAAATTTGCACTAGAGTATACTTTAATTGGTGTTTCTTTGGAGTAGTTGTTGGGTGGACTGTGTGGATGATGTGAGACGGGCATTTTTTCGTCCCTCTTCTTTTTTTTTCTCTTGCTGTTTGTTAAGTTCGGTTTCTTGGTTTCTTTCCGTTCTTATATATCCAGCCTCCCTACGTGAAAATACTGGAAAGGGGCTCTGTTTTTATGTATATGCACACGCACGATAGCTTTCTGTTTTGCATTATTATGGAGCCCGGTTCAAGACAGGAAAAGAGCGATCTTTTCAGCCGGGGAATTACAACGGATTGACGTTTCTTTTTTTCTGGACTCTTGTCTTTTTAGAGAGGGGACACCGGGAGGCTTCGAATAGGATGCTCCCTTTCCTTTTTTTTTTTTGCTGCATCCCCTTCTTGCTGTATTCTACAGGTTGGTTCGATGCTTTTCGACGGACTGTGTATTGATATATAATTACGATTAAACTATGTACACACTTTTATAATTTCATTCTTGTGAGAATATAAGTGCACCTCATATTATTGTTATTCCCTAGCAGTTGTACTATCTTAGATGCATAGCCCCCCCTTTTTGTTTGTTGGAAAGAGAATAGAGAACCTTGTATATAAATGAGAGAGGAGATTTGGGTGATAGGTACGGGGGTTTAGAAACCCCCTTATCTTGATTGTTATGCGTGAAGAGCACCTGAATATGAAATGACACCCGAATTGGGATATAATATAGGCGAAGGAAATGCCCATTTTGCAAGGCGGTTCGATCAGATCCGACCAGATCGACTTGTACTGACGCAGTCACCATACGATGACGAAGATTATCAGATCCACTATACTCAACCATTCGGACCATCTTTCCTTCCCTTGCCATCCGCCTCCACGAACAACATCCCGCAAGCAGGTACCCTGGATCGTCTGAGAAAAAGAAAAGCCTTGGACTGGGGGAAAGTTGGATGTTGAACGCGGAAGGCAAGAAGGAGATCGGTTAGGGGGTTTGGTCGTCGTTTGTCTATCCATCCCATGCGCGCTATTGATTTATTTTTTAGTCATTTATTTTAGAGATGAGGTTCTGGGTGGATATTCATTCATTCATTCATTCATTCATCCATCCATTCATTCTCTCTCTCTTTATTCAGCTGCTGGAGAAACGAGAAGGAGTGAGGAAGAGAGGACACAAGCTGGCTTTCTGTTTTCTGTTTGTGGTGCTAAGTCTCTTTCCTGTTCGGTATATTCAAGAGTTTATATGATATGATTTGGGGTTTTCAGGAAGTGGCAAGCAACCAGCACATCAGAAACCAACCCCCCCCCCCCTTAACTACTACCAACTCCAAACCCCCAAAATACTACACTCAAATACCCCCGTCCAAAAAATGCGCAACTGCCTCTTCACAAACCCTTTCAACGATCTCAACGATCGACCTCCGCCTGGAAGAGATGTTGTGTTTCCGCTCGCGGATGCGCGTCGTTACGCTCAGGAATCTTCTTCTTCGTTGACGGAGGAGAAGGGGTTGGTTGGTGTGGATGGTTGGGTGGGTGGGTATACGATTGAGGGGCTTAGGGCGGAGGTGCAGGATGATGGGGATGGGATGGCGTCGGGGTGTGATGGGTTGTATGATCGTATGTAGGAGTTTGTTGATATTTTCTTTGTTTCTGCAGCGTGGTGGCTGTGGATATGCATATGCTCAGTTCATTTCCCCCTTGAAATCCTGGGGCATCAGGCATTGTGATTGTCTCTGATTTCTCTTCCTACTTTTTTTTTTTTTTTTTTTTTGTAAGCGTTTTTCGAAATGTGATGGAGTATCTGATTTGACATTTGTGGGTGTGTACAGGCAAGTCTAAGTTGATCAATAAAGCTATACAGGATATAGGCATGGGATCGTATAACTGGAAGCTTTTTGTGCTGTGTGGGTCTGGGTGGCTGGCTGATAAGTATGCCCCTTTTTTCTCTACCCATATCACTACCACATCATGTTCCGATGGTTGATTACGTCCCCCCTTTTATTGGTCCTTGCAATGGCTGACTCGTGAGTAATTTTCCATAGTATTTGGATGCAAGTAAGGAAATATGATCCTCGGTTTTGGGGATGCGTTGTGTGGGCTTGCCTGCTAATATCTAGTGCTTTTCGTCGCAGGGTATCGCGCTTACGTTGCCTTCACTACAAAACGAATTCGGTATCAGCGAGCTCAAGATCCGCTATACTACCTGCGCAGTCTATGTGGGTCTCTGCATCGGAGCCAGCGTGTGGGGGGTCATGGCCGATGTCATCGGTCGTCGCATTGCGTTCAACGCGACACTTTTCATCGCTGGGGTGTTTGGTTTGGCGGCGGCGTGGGCACCAAACTGGGTGGGTGTTGCGGGGCTTTATGCTTGTCTTGCGACAGGTATAGGAGGCAATTTGCCGGTTGATGGGGCTTTGTTCTTGGAGTTTTTGCCGCGTGCCTCGGGAGGTTTGCTTACGTTGTTGTCGGTTTGGTGGCCGGTTGGGCAGTTGATTGCGTCTTTGGGTAGGTTGGGTTCTGGTGAGATAGGGATGTGTGTTTGAGAGCTGATGTGGAGTTAGCTGCGTGGGGATACATCCCAAAATACTCCTGTCTGGGTCCCCAGGATTGCAAAAGGGCTGGTAATATGGGGTGGAGATACTTGATCTTCACGCTTGGAGTATTGACTTTCTGTATGTTTATCTGTCGGTTCTTCTTCTTCCATCTTTATGAGTCTCCCAAGGTAAATGCGAGCCACTTTGAAAGCCTCCTGACTACATGCTTAAAATGCCTTAGTATTTGCTCTCTCGTGGCCGCCAAGCGGAAGCCGTTGCGGTTGTTCAATGCCTTGCATACGAGAACAAGACCAAGACTTGGTTGACGGAGGAAATACTCAATGAAGTCTGCGGAGACTCGAGGGTTACGCTTGTCGAGACGAAGTTATCGACGTTGGAGATAATCAGGAGGCAGGTGGGGAGGTTCTCGAAGGAGAGAATTGCTCCTTTATTCCACAACCAGAAGACGGGGATAAGCAGTATGCTCTCTCGGGAGACGTTGTGGGGTGCTGCAAAATAATTAACTGGTCTTAAGCTGTCATCATCTGGTTCTGCTGGGCTACTATCGGTATGGGCTATCCACTGTTCAACGCCTTTCTGCCGCAGTATCTCTCGCGGGAAGGAAAGGAGGGGGAACAAACTCCTCTGAACACCACGTACCGAAACTTTGTCATCACTTCTATCGTCGGTCTTCCTGGCTCGGTCATCGCTTGTGTAAGTGACGAAGAGTCCTCACGGATGACTCTTTCGGTCTTTCTATTTTAGACTCAGCACTGACGATGACCTATAATCATATCTAGTACACCGTGGACATCAAATACATTGGCCGCAAAGGCACCATGGCCATCTCAACCCTCCTGAGTGGCATCTTCCTTTACTGCTTCACAATATCTGCGGACAGCAACCTCCAGCTCTCCTTCTCGTGTCTGGAAGCCTTCTTCCAGAATATCATGTACGGCGTGCTGTACGCGTACACGCCTGAACTGTTCCCTGCGCCGAACCGCGGGACGGGGACGGGCGTGGCGAGTTTTTTGAATCGGATTGCGGGGGTGTGCGCGCCGATTGTTGCGGCGAATGTGGGAAGGGATAATCCGAACTTTCCGGTGTTTGTGGCTGGGGGTTTGTTTTTGGTGGCGTTTGTGGGGATGTAAGTTTTTTTTTCCCCCCTTGTGATTGTTCTTGTTCTTGGGGGAGAGGGGAATGCTGATGTGTGTGCTTTTGGGTAGGATTGCATTGCCGATTGAGACGAGGGGGATGCAGAGTTTGTGAATGTTTGCGGCTCATTGCGGTTGGATTTGGTTTATGGTTGGTGTTTGGAGTGGTGTGCGGTCTTTTGGGGGGGGGCTTCTTTCATATATTATATACCCAAGTACTTGGTTTAATAAGATGTTCGATTGGAAGGATCGGTTGTGTTTTTCTCTATAGAGAGGGTGTGTGTGTGTGAAGTGATGTCTGGTTTGTTCCCCCTGTCCTCTCCCATCCCAACCCAGACAGAAAGTTGGGGAAACAGATGTGATTTCATTTGATGTGCCGTCTACGTAACTTTTATCGGAAACAGAAACCTCCAAATACACTTGAACGGTGAAAACCCTGTTGGTGGTTTTTTTTTTTTTTTTTTTGGTTGGAGGGGCTCCCCCATCCTTATCGACCACAGTTATCTAGTCAGCAAAAAAGGGACCAAACAGATTATAAAAGCCTCTGAATCCATTGACCTCGTGATATGACAGACCAATCAGAACATATAATAAATAAAAAAGCTGGTATTTCTCGATCATCGCCCCAGCGAATTCCCCGAAAGGATCCTGGAGACTGCGATGGCCCCAGCGTGATATTCATCATTGGTGAGGAGATGGGGTGATTGTGGGTTGTGATGAGGGGTAAGGGTGATTGGCACGCACCTTTTCCGGGTTATCTGTCTTTCTGCGTAGAGAAGGGTTTTCAGCAGGACAGATAGCTCACGCATTCTCATGGCGAAATAACTCCGAATTGTGCATTTAAAAGACCCATAAACACCGAAACTATTCGAAAACCACGCCGAGCAGTAAAGGTAAAAGAGGTGCTGTCAGGACGAAGTAATCTAAGTTTTCACTGTGGCTGCCCAAAGTTAACAATAAAAACCGTCACGTAAACTATAGCACACTGATAGGGCCAAAGATGCAAGAGCAGCACAAACCTTAAACCGCCCCCTCCTTCCCTTCATCTCCTGCACCTTCCTCTTATCCTCCTCAAACCTCCTCACCAGCTCCCCAACATGTTTCTTCCTCTCCTCCCTCAACTGAAACCTATAGAAATCCCGATACTCGCCCTTGCCCTTCTGTCTCTCCGCCGCAGCTGCTGCCTCTTCGTGGCGTGCTGGTCCCGTGCGACCTCCTCGCACCACGGTGATGAAGCCATCTTCGTCGGGTTCTTGACGTTGGCGCGCGAGGTGTCTGGCACGAGCGGCTTCGGCGTTGTTATAGGTGGTTAGGTAGGCGTCGATGGAGGATTGGAGAATGGATGATGAGGGGTAGCGGAGGGTGTGGTGGACTAGGTAGCCTGTAGCGTAGGATGTTAGTTCGAATGATTCAATGTTCGATTCGTAGGTTGACCTGGGAAGGTGGGAAAACTCACGTTGGGAACCCAAAGCTGGTACCTTTTCCCCTTCAACACCCTCTCCCCACGTAGCCAGCTTACCCTTGCCATACCGCTTCAAAGCCTTCATCGTTGCCTCCAAGCTTGCCTTATCCACAAACACAATCAACGCAGTTGACCCGGAAGGATGTAGTTCTCGATCCCAAGTGTTTGGCAAATCACCCGCCGCACTATCTTCCCGTTCAACGCGATCCCGCTTTCGTTTCTTGCTGCCTTTGGTAGAAGTAGCTATTGACGGTGGAACACTGGTGGGCTTCTGTTTGCTTCCCACGAACTTGACATCATCCACTCGGCCACCGCCAATACTGGAAAAAAGATAGCGGAAGTGCGCCTCTGTGGCCTCAATAGGGATGTTGACTACGAAGAGCGTGCGTGGGTCATCTGGGGTGGGGATCTTGGGATCATGTCGCCGGAGGTAGAGGTAGTGTATAGCAGACTCTTTGAACGATGCAAGAACCTGAAGTTCAATTGGCAGAATCTTGTAGCCACTAATTGAACTGGGGGCTTCAGGCTTTTCGCTCGTCATTGCGGAGTTTATTTTGTCAAAGGTCGATCGATACGGAGTAATTTTTTTTTGAATGGCTCTATGCGAGCAACATATAGCCGATGGAAAATCATTAATAAGCGCTCGGTAGGTAAACGCTGCATCCGCTCCGTCTACATGTGGGTAATGCGACTACGATGTAATATTCATAAAATTGCTAGCCAGAGCAGCTCAACAGTTCTCTCGGCATTGGTTTTCGGCATCAAGCCTTTTCAGGATCCGTGATGCCGCCATTAGTGATGATATACGTTGCCTCGCGCTCCGGACAATCTAGTACAAACCATGAGCAGAACAAGATTAAAGTAGAGAGGGCTACTGACCTGGCGAATCTTGGATTTTAGCAACACGCTCTTCTCCCCTGCCTTTGCGGAGAAGGACGCGAGTGGTAGATGCGTGCGCAAGAATATGACCGCCAACAGGCTTACGGCCATCGGCCCCAGCGAATAATGCATTGGCCCCAGGATCGCTCTGGACTTGGTTTGTCTGAATGGGGTCTTAGCTGCAGCGTGACAATTTATAGGCCTTGGCCAGTCACACACCATCAAGACACACACATTAAACTCTAGACATGGTCAGCGGCGAGTGGTTATTACAGGCTTCTACATACAACTACTGACCTTCAGCCATATGAGCTAGCTTGGACAGAAACTGATTGAGTTTTTGCTGGCGGTCCGCGAGCTCCCCACGGCCGCAAAAGTCCACACGGAAGCAGTTCATGATGCTGTCTATAATAAGTAGACGATACTCATTGCTGGCAAATTGCATTGACAGAGCATTAAGTAGCTCCAATTGGTGCTAGGAAAGTAGGTCAGTTTTGAAAGTATCGGAGGATTAACGGCTACCCCGCATTTACCTCGCTGTTGAGAGCACGAGCATAAGCAATGTTCTCCTGAGCTTGCTCAGGATCAACTGTTTAATGTTAGGTCTCTGCTGGATCAAGCACGGAGCTTCGAGATATCAGATAATCTATACCTCCGAATCTTTCCGCAATCTGTATAATCCTATCTCTATTAAGTAATTGAAGCCTAAAAGTATTTTAGCGTTCTCACCTCTCCGGCCTGAATGTACCTTCTGTGTCTTGAAGCAACTTTCTTTAGCTGTTATCTCCATTGCAGGTCGAGCTCCTTACCGATGTATGCAACCTGTAGTTCTCACTGGCATCAGAACGAATTCTCGAGGAAGTCTCTAAATTACACACTTTTCCTTCCGCGCCCCCCATTTCCTTAAACGTGTCAATCGGTTTCCAAGTTCGTTATTGCTACTTGGATTTTACCTTTGGGAGCTATACATGGGTTAGCCTGTGACAGGACAATGTTCAGGTAATGAGTACCTGAGCGATAACAGACATGGTATGGGACAGCTGGGTTTTCCCGCAGCCTACCCATGTAAGTCTTACTCCTCATCATAAACTGGAGAAATACCTACGGAACTCCCCATACACCTTCAGGAGGTATCAGTGAGAGGGTTCTAGCTATTAGGTGGCTGGGTCATGGTATACTTCACTAATACTCATAGACTGAAAACCACTAGAGAATGGTCTAATTAGTTGCAGCGCCTTTTGGAAACGTATGGATAAATACTCACCCTCCGAGAATAGTGTCCAGCTGCTTCGATCCCGTCGATATCCTCACTACACGTCGGCGTTGATGTCCTAGCTCCGCGGCCGTGATAAAGCCGAAGGCAGACGGCTTCAAGGTCGCAAGAGAACACCCAGTCAATAAGATGTCAGATATATGAAGACCAACCTCCCCCTTTGCGAAAAATCTCTGACCTGGCATTTCTGGATAGCCTCTTTGATCTTGTCGACCTTAATCTCGCTGAAACCCTTGATTTTTAAGAGCGTCCTACGGGTAGCTGAATGCACAGACTAAGTGCAAGAATACAGAAATAGATAGCCGTCAGATACATGCACAGAAATGCGGACGGTGCGTTCATAGTACGGGACTTACTGCAACAGTGTAGTAGCCATTGCTCTTCAGCTTCGTAATATCTGCAGCACCAATGCCTGTTTAGAGAGAGCTAATTAGTTTATTTTTTTTTCCTCCGGAGTTCAGGACACAGAGGTTGATGCCAGGTGCCAGCAAAACCGGCTCCTGGGAGAAGACATGCCATGATTTTGGATAGAGTCAATGTCGACGATGAAGCCCTCCTAAGACGCAAAGCGACCGAGTAAGCCGTGCATGGGAATTGAGGAAATGAAGTGCTCTGGAAAGAGTGTGGGAAGTCTTCATACGTCGTCGTCAAAATCATCTGCTGCAGCAGACGCAGACATTGTTAGTGGTGAGAGTTGCAGGTTCTATATGTTTCTTGGGGAGGTATTCAAAGACTTGCTTGCACGGCTTGAGCGAGTGGAGAACAACCTGATAGGGCTGAGATCGGATCTCGCTTCGCGCTAAGCTAGTAAGGAATAGGAAGTGCAGAACTTATGACCTGGGTGGCGGGGGCCAGGACATGCAGATCAAACTGTTACACAAAAGATCGAGTGTAATTAAACGACATGTCTCTCGAGGAATTCATCATCACTCGATAAAAATATTTCTAGAGTCGCACCCAATAGAAACATAATGTAGGGGATCAGATCAAGTTAGGAGACGCGCTTTTCACAGAACAGCTTTCCATTTTCTCTGATAAAGGTAACTAAGCGTGTGGACATGTACGACTTGAATCATCTTTATCTGACTGCGACGACAATGCAGGAATAGCCGTAATCCAGAAAGATCCAAACTCTGTCCATAATGCTATGCCCCTTTTCTTGTACCGAGAAGCCCACCGCTTTCTTCCCTTCCCTTCAAGCCCGTCCTTCACTTCTCTACCTTTCGCCACTTTATCCGACCCTCTGTTCGTCTGCTCGCTAAGTTCGATCAGGATGCAGAAAGACAGATGGCGCCATTCGTTAGGTTTTAGGTTTTATCCGGGATGCAAATCGTAGGTGTGGGGTCATAAAGTTTAGTCGTAACGTTGAGTCGGTGCCAGAAAGAGAAGATGACAACCGTAGCCGCTTAAGAGTGACGTTCGTGATGAAAGACAAGACTGTGAGCGAAACGAAAAATACATGCGTGAAATAACATTCATCAACAATGTCCAATAGTGATATCGGAGTGGCGTGGAAACCCCTACCAATATATTAGCCCCACCGAACCAGTCTAAGCAGCCGTAGCCGTGGGAGTCGCCGCAGCTGGGACAGCAGTGGCAATTGGGGTGGCAGTAGTTGAGGAAGCTGCCGGAGCAGAAGTTGCAGTCTCCCCATTCTGTTCCGCTTGTGGGCAGTCGCGAGAAATGTGGCCAGCTTCTCCACAACGGTAGCAGGTCTTGCCAACGGTGTTAAGGGGACCCCCGTTAGGCGCAGTGCAGTCACGAGAGATGTGACCCTGGAAAACCCATTAGCATATTGCTCGGATTTCTGCCGGAGAACTGAACGCACCAATTTCCCGCAAGCATAACACTTCATGGCCTGTGCCTGGCAGTCGCGCGCGAAGTGATTTGGTCCACCACACTTGTAACAAGTGGCCGGACGAGGACTACCCGCATATCCACCCCGGAATCCACCCGCATAGCCCCCGCGTCCAGGAGCGCCGGCACCACGGCCTATGCCCTGCTGGATCCCGGCACTGGGGCAAGAGCGCTTCAGATATCATCAGCTGCAGTAATGTAGGCGCTAGGTTGGTGTGAACTCACAGCAAGATGACCAGGTTGGCCACAGGCATAGCAACGCCCGCTAGTACCAGCACCACTCAGGCGAAGAGTTGGGCAGTCGGCCTGAACATGACCTAGTCCTTGGCAGTGATAGCATTGCTTGGCTATGGCAGGACGTTAGAGTGATGTGACTGCTAGGGTTGTGACAAGCCACGGGTCCTTACTTTCCGTTGTTCGCGGATGCGGACACCCGTTGGACTCATGACCTATCAGTATGTTAACCATCCAACTGTCCGAAATATCCAGACAAGGACGTTAGCCAAAGGTTCTCTTACCCGGTTGTTTGCCTATCGAGAAGGTTTAGTTCGTGAACCGTTACAGATAGAGGGAGAGGTACGCAAGTGACACTTACAATTGTAACAAAGACGCTCAACAGAAGAACATTGCTCTATGACCCCCCATCAGCAACCCTAGATTCATCGTGCGCCGCTTGTTGCAAATGAAAATGCATACCGGCATAGTGACCAACGTTACCGCACTTGTAACAAGCCCGGCGAGACAGAGACGACATGTTCCCGCCTATACCTGTGTTAAGGACTGAGCTGTGTTGTTTAAGAGAATTGTGCGACGATATGGGAGCCAACGAACAGCACCAACATAAAAAAATAAGGAACGACGGGCAGCAAGATCAATGTGGTACTTAAGGGTGCCGTAAAGGCGAGAAATAGAAATGTGCATTGTGACGACAGGCTCACCTGTTTGCCCTAAATCAGAAATCCCAGAAAATGCCCTTCTACTACACCGCCAGCCTCTCAGCCATTTCATGCGCCATAACATCCTGACCTCACAACTCACTTCTTCAAATCTCCGTCCCTCGACAGCACAGCTCTACCTTCCTCCTAAAACTGCAAAAACGATGCGTAGCGTCAAACCCGTGATGATGATGTTTGAGCAACGTGAATAGTGATATGAAGGAGGGAAAGAAGAAAGGTTCGTTTTCGCGTTGAAAATTTGGGGGGGCGACACACTTTCGATAGTCTTGTCCTTAGCCGAGTTCTGCGCTTCACGCCTTCCTCGTTTCGGCTTGGGTTGATACAAAAAGTTCCTTTTTTTTCATCAGGGAAATGTGGCTTCAGCGTCGACGAACCGGAGGCCTGTATGAAGGTTTCTTTTGAAGCAGGCCCAGATGATACTGTCAGCACCAAATTTCCCACGATGCTCTACACTGCGTATCGCTGCAACCTGCTCGCCGGCCCGTTCCACCTGATGGTCTTGGCTTTGGTTTCCGAGGAAGCAGAGTTTGCGAGTTGGTCAGCGACTTTGTTGACTGAGGTTTTCTCTCTCCTCCCTTCCGATGTCTCCCGCAACCTGATCATTCGTCTCCACAGCCGTTTATAATTCCATGATGTCGATCAGAAGAAGCTGAGAAGCTTCGTCCAGAGGACATGTTCAATCATTTTCTACATGACACAGTACCAGATCATTGACGATTAAAAGAGCCGATTGGGTTTCTTGTTTCTTCCTGCGAACTAAAAAAAAATGAAGTTTTTATTTCTGAGTGAGAGAATCTCTGGAGAAGCGTAGAGGGGCAAGATAATTCTAGAACTGAAGTTTACTCCCGAATGCCCGCTTTCAACGAACCCGTGCGCTAATCCTCTTTTTCGATGACTGCAGGGGCTTTGATATGTCGGCCATTGAGGAATTCGAGGCCCTCTCCTCCCTATACATGTGTCAGTAACAGTCTTTGTCTGCCTACCGGGAAGGGCACTTGCGTAGCTGATTAGTGGAGATATTTCGATTCCAGTGTCCGTGGCACTCTCACTAACGACGACAGCTCCGGCGGCCTGAGCCCATCGCTTGCCCTGTTCCAAAATATCCCTCTTGCTAGTGTCCGGATCATCCTCACCAGTACCTTTCGCGTTCTTTAAAGGCGAAAATTCGTCCTCCCGCTTCACCTCCATGCAAGCAAACTTTCCTAGCTCCAGGTGCGGGAACACATCAAAGACAAACTGCTCAAGCTTGATGCCATTGGGCTTCTCAGGCTTGATGGTCTCGCCCGTTTCTGTGTCAACATATGGGATCTTTTTCTTAGCGACATGATGCGGGAGCCGAGTTGCCAAAGGCATGATTGAATCTAGAAAGTGGAAGGAGTAGTAATGATTGACAATATTCGCCGCACGGAACTTTAAAACACCATGCAGTTTCGGATCCTTGGCCTCTGCAGTTTCCTTGTCAATTTCTGAGTATTCAACAACATCAGGCTTCCCATTCTTTAATAGGATCAGACCGACAGATTCATTCGCACTGCGCTTTCGAACGACTTTGGTTGCGATATCCACATTCTTGGAGGCGGAAAAGCCGATAAAGACGGGATCTGCCACCTTGACGAGGCAGTTGTCAACACAATATGCATGAATATGCTCGATACCGCGCTTGCTCATGTCTGATAGCGCGGAGGACAGAATGAGAGCTTGGTAGATACCGCCGTTGCCATCCGGGGCGACTGCAACCTAATTTTGCAAAATTAGAATAAGCTTGATACGAAGTGGTGTGACTCTCACCTTGGACTTACTCTCCATCAAAATCTTCCCTTCATTGGAGATACAAGGTAGTACTCCCTGTTCGAAGATAAATACATTTTCCTTACCCAGCCCAAAGTACTCGTGCTCTTTAAAGAACTTCTCTGTCGGTCCCCTTGTTGGTCCGCTCGTCATCACGTACCAAGGCACCACGACATCTCCCTCCTTTTGGTTCTTCTTCGACGCCAATTGCTGTATCTTCCAGATCCTCTCCGCTTGGATCTGAAAAAGTGACTTCTCGGTCGGTAGCCCGATGTTAAAACACCCCTTTGGAGCTGCACTCCCGAGACGAGTGCCCTGCCCACCAGCCATGAGGACAACCGCTACTTTGTTCTCTGCAATAAGGTCGAGACCTGTATTGTGCCATATTTCGAGATCTTCCTGCTTCGAATCTAGGATGGAAGCGGTGGCAGACTCGGGGAGTGGCTCTAGGCTGGCTCCAGATTGTTCCTTTGTAGCTGCGGGCGGATTCAGAGCCTCCTTCGCAAGATGGTTGATGTGCTTCGGATTAATACTAGAGAGCTGATCATAAAGGTTTGCTTTCTCGGCAACGCTGAGGGAATCATAGAATGCAAAAACATGACCCTGTCCTGTAGACTTGTATTTCTCTTTCAGAGCGTCGAGTTGCTCAGCTGTGGGTTCTCGAGAAGGAACGCCTTCAGTAGAGGTCAGGTGGAGCTTCTCGAGTAGATTATGGACAGTATCTTTCACTGCTGTAGCCATGTCTAGGGATGTTCGACGACGATGCAATCTACAAGCTGTCTGGCAATATTTGTGTGGCAGGTTGAGGTAGGGATTTACATAGTAACCCCTCGATTTCGTCAATTTAGAAGCTCGCTTGCACCTCCCTATACCATAAAGGCTTTTCAGCAGGGATGGGTTTTAAGTAATACATAGAACGCCTTATGAGTAGAAGGGTGCAATAGCAGTGTTAAAAATGCAGATGAAATACTCCGTTATTTAGACCACAAGTGATACACCATTATGGTAGAGAACTACCTCCGATATTTGTCCCTATCGCGGTCCCTGCAATGGTCACGATCCCTGTCTTCTCTTTGTCGATCACAGTATCTTTTGTCAGGTCTCCAGTCATTGTAGTCGCGGGCATGCATCGCGGGGCTCCTGCTCCTGCTCCTAGTTCTGGGTCTCTGCCTGCTCTGCGCGTTGCGTTCCCCGCGTCCCTCGTGTCTCCTTCGAACCTCATCTCTATCGAAAACCATGCTGTACCCATCTGATCGACCTGCGGAGTGGTCCATAGCTTTGTATTGCCTTTTTTTTTCCAAGCCCGAGACGCCGCCGAATCCGCCACCCTGCTTCGCCCGCTTCGAGTTTGTTGCTGTGCGCCATGTCTCCGATAGTTTTGAGACCTAAGTATTCTGATTAGAAAACATATGTATATCGCTCATCTCAGAGATCCTTACGCTTTGGGAAAAATCAACGTGTATTCGGTGATCGTCGATTAGGACTCCTTGCATCTTAAAATAAGCTTGCTCACAATCCTTCTGGTTTTCGAACTCAATAAAGGCATATTGTAAGCTGTCACCTGTACGTTTGTCACGGATAACTTCGCACGAAAGGATCTTGCCGAATCGGCTGAAGATGAGCTCCAAGTCCTCATCTATCAAATTCGATCGTCCATCAGCTACGCCTACCAACTACCTTTCAAAGGGACCCTACCTTGCGTCACGGGATTGAGCTTGCACACAAACAGGATGTTTTCCGGAGGCTTAACTTCTGCGAAGGGTAGGTCTCCAACCATCTCCAGAGTCAAAGCCTGTGCTCTTGCTTCTCTTTCTCTTCTCCTCTTCTCCTCTGCTTCCTCATCCCGATTTTCTTCCAGATCTTCATCGTCAGCGAGACGTACAGTTGCCAGCTGCGCTGCTGAAGGCGCTGGACTCCCCGGGGGCTCAATTAGGCCAGGTGGGTCATCGTACGGATCGTCGAGAACAACGGTATGACGGATGCGAATATCTCTGAGAGGCCGGCCTTTCTCATCGCAAAAAGCGTCGTTTATTTTTTCTAGACTATCAAATCCTTCAACCACTTTGCCAAAAATTGCGGCTTTTCCGTCAAGGAAGTCAAGATTGTCGCCGGTCGTGATTATGAACTGACTGGCCGCAACTCGCTCATCGGGGTCCTTTGTAGCCGGCGCGGTAGCCATACTGACGGTTCCTTTTTCTGCATGCTTTAATTTAGGATGGAACTCTGGTGAAAAGATCTTCCTTGAAGGCCCTTCGATGAGACCCCATACTGAAGATCCGCCGTCGGTATCTTTTGACTCTGGCCCAATCGGATCACCTGTTTGGAACGAGAAGTTCTTCTGCACGCCATAGATCGGAGAGAAATTGTAGTACTTCAATTTGCATAGCTTGAGAAAGCTAAATTGCACGGATGAAATCTTTAGTTATTCTGTGCTCAGCCATCAAGCAGCATAACAAGGATCGTTCGTGGGATGCAGAAGGAAAGGCGGAAACTCACTTCTCACATGACTTTGGCGCATAATCTACAAACAGGTCAATTACAATATCGCCGACTGATGTCTCCAAGAGGACGCTCATGATTCAGGTTATCCTGGCAGTGGTTGAGGTATCTAGGCGTTGAAACCCGTTTTGGTAAGTGCTCAGAGATACGCAAGCGATATCAGAATTACCAAGGCATAAGAAACGCTTAGTTCCGGAGGATTTTTGGTGTAATACCACGTTCAAAGCTAACCAAGATCGTGCCCGCACCCGTATCGAATCAAGCAGGGTACATAGTGGGTAGCAAGTTCTTCGATGGGAATCCGAATTTAGTCGTACCGCGAAGGCCATGTGGACAATTTCTAACTGGGGTAGAGTCCTTACATCTTTCTCGGAGGCAATACGTTTCTATCATTAATCATTGCTCAGTTCAGGCTCGTTATGGTGTAGTACAATGCACAAGTACATGTACATCTACGCACATGTACTGGTCCAGCAAACTTTTGTTCATGATTGGTTGCCTTACTTCACTGTTTAAGGGGAGTTACTTGTCTGTTGGTCATTGAACTGGCCATGCATACAGAATGTTGTCCCTCTCATTTATTGCACTCTACGAAGAGCGAAGATTTTCTGTTGGACAAATCTAGGCTGCCATCAGTATGCCCCAGATCACCGTTTCCAGTCAGCTTTTAATCTGCCGGCGGCCCGGCCCGTGAGTAACCATAGCTCTTTAGAATGGTTGATGGCTTGAGACAGCAGTGTGTGAAGCCACCCACAGAGACTGGAGATACGGCCAATAAGCATGCGATGGCTGGCCAGGTTTGAATGATCTACTGCACACGCGATCCTGTCGCCAACCTTTCTTCAACGTGCCTGCATTGCTACTTGGGGATGCAAACACAAGGCCAAAAAAGGCCCATCGTGGAGCTATTTCTGGTGGATGCACTTTGGCCACAATCGCCGCCGCGGAGTCTCCATGATTGTGCCATTTCTGTTCCCTGCGCGTGCGCTCTCGTGTTGCAGAGCGCTGTGCTCCATCATTTCATTGGCTAAAAATCTATTCTGCAAGATCGTGCCTCACACATGTCTGGTCTGTGGCTGCTGGCGGGTTGCTCGGCATGACTGGCGCTGCTTGAGGCTTGCGGAAGGGGTGCCTAGCCACTCGATTTATCGCTCGTATGCGAAAGTGTCCAGATGATCTTTCGCGATGCGCTCACAGCGTCATACAGAAATCTCCGAGAAGCAGAAGCAAGCCGACACTAGAACCTGGCGCTCTGCAATTGGGTGCAGAAACTTCTTATTATGCTTCAGCAAACACCCCAAGAGGCTAAAGAGGGGCGAAACGCATTACATCAACGGGACAAATTAGGCTCTCACATACACAAGCCATTCCTGTCGTTGAGTGAGCGTTTGACATTGCTCAGTTGATTATTCCTTTTCGTATCATATCGCTATTCGATCTTGATGCGCCTTGGGTCTTGCTAGTTTCATATCCCGCGGAAGCGACGTCGATGATCTACAAACCCTGTAGATCTCTTACTCTCATCGGGAAGCGGCCTCTTGCGTTACTGGGCTCTTGTTAGGATCGGTTCAATTTACCCCCAGCGCAAAAGACCTTAAATACGGCACGATTCGAGTTGTGAATTTTTTGCAGGCGACTCCAGTTTGTGAGGTAGCTATCCTAGGATCTTATCTCCAATAGGCTGGCTGTTTCATTCGCCTCATTGGCCACATTGGACTGCGACATACCAAGACGGTTTGGACAAATTGATTGATTGCGACTTGTGCGTGACAAACGGCGGTATAACTGGATGGCTGCATCCCTTCAGATCTGTTCAACTGTTGCGGTTAGACTCTACCCCATTCGAGGTTGACAACCTCCTGTTTTCGCTACACTGCCTTGTTTGTTCATGCTCAATTGCCTCATACGCTGAAGCTATCTTAATAAACATCGCACAGTATATAACACCTCGAAGACGAAGTATCATATCTTGAAAATGCTCATGGGATGGTTGGACTGTGAAACCTGACTTTACTGGCCTCGAAGAGCGGTACGTACGACGTCCCACTTATCTTACACATGGTTGAGCCTATTATCCTGTCTCCTTCATGTGGCGAAATAGACTGGCCATGTTTTCTTTGATCCTGCAGGAGGGCGTTATGCAGGAGGCCTAGTCCCGACGAAGTCGTGCCTGAAGGCTATCAACCATCGAGAATTTTGTGAACAAACAGTTCAAGGCTGGCGAGTGCCGAAAACAGATTGACGCTGGTACCACGCACCGAATGGTCAATCCAGGTGATACTGATACAGAATCCTGTCATATTTCTTGAAGCCACGTCGTATGCGATCAAAGACTGAACTGCAAACTTACCATGTATTGTGGAGCAGACTGCATCTTTCTGATCTGTTTACTTATAACACCAACCTATCCTCCAATCCTGGTATCGTTCACTCTTCCATCGTTACCTGTATCTTTTCGTCAATCACAGCTCCTGGATATCTGTTTCGAAGCGTTTCCTTGGACGTGATATAGAGTGAAGACTACACGGTTTGCCAGAATCGGGATTTCTGTTACTATCTTTAAGATCCAGATAGAGTCAGTTTTGTTGATATGGTGTTTGTACTTGCCATTGGCAGAGTCAACTGAGTCGTTTGAACAGGTCATGACTCGCCAGTACTACACGGCTCAATATGCTCGGGAGGATTTGGACTACTACCGCCAGTCAAGTCGAAGTGTTGGCTCTCGACTGTCACACGAGCGCTCGATGCCCCTCGTTGATGCCCCTCCGGGACGTGACAATCACAGAGTTTGCCCTTTGAGTCGGCAAAGCCCTCGGATCAGTCCAACACAGGACCCACAAGCATGTACTGGCAACAACGCCCCTCGTCGTCGGATTGCAGTTGCGGTTTGTCTCTACTCCCAACTCTGTTCATAAGCTTTTTAATCCCTTTCACCTTTGGTTTATATCGTGAGATATGCACCGATTTTAAAGGTGGTGGACCCAGCGGCAATACATCCACTCACCTACAAATCATATCATAGCTAATGCTATTCTGGAACAGTGCGGTAGATGCAGGAAGAGGAAGATAAAGTGCAGTGGCGATCCGATGGACGGTTCAGGGTGCAATAATTGCAAGACATCGGGAACAGATCCGGGGCAATGCCTTTTTCTTAGGGTGCAGTGCGAAGTGCGAGAATTAGTGCCCGATCATGTCCAATTGACTCGTGGCTACAACCAGGTTTCATCGGTTGAGTGCCCCCCCAACGTCTGGTCTTACGGTTCCAATCTGGGCTCGGCGACGCCCCAGTTGAGCGGCAGCCTTGGGACGATCTCCACGAGTACGAATGCATCGATCGGTTCCATGGTCCCCATGGCAGTACCCAGTTCAAATTACCCACGAATGGGCCTCTCACAGGGGTACACTGGTGGCCATTACTCAGCGATGCCTTCAAAGGCGGCGTATCCAAGTCCATACGGGACAGGATATAGCGACGATGATCCCTATAGCTTACACACCCCGCCCTATATGCTTCCCAGTCAAGACAACTTGAGCGTTGGGAATGCTTACGGATCCCACGACACCCTTAGAGGATGGGGACCAGTGGGCCAGAATAGCAAACCGACCAGCGGAGGGCTCTTCCTCGACCAAGATTCTCCACCTTCATACGGGAATTCACACTTTCCATACCTTCACCCGGTTGTTTCTCGCATGCCTTCTGTCACAACTGACGGTTCGTCTCTCTTTCCAGCGATGACATCCCTTGTCACTTCACTCCCTGCCCCATCCACTGCAGGAGATAGGGTGCTTCCTAACCCCGCTCTTGGGAGGCCTCAAACTTCTGCTGCGACTCTAATCACAACTGGGGCAGCTGGTAGTGAATCGCTAAATTACTACGGCTCTGTCCAACCAGTCGGTTACAAAACAAGCCATGCGTGGGGATGTGATAGCGCGGTCTCCGTTGGTAGTCAAGGCCCCACCATGGCAACACCTCCAAGCGGTTCAGGGCCGATGACGCCCTCGACTAGGAAGGGCTCCGCGACAAACTTTACGGACACTTCCCTTGGCTACATCTCCATTTCAACCACTCCAGAGTCCCCGAGCTCTGCAACACCTGCTCTTTCCTACAATTCAGCGAGCCTCCCAGCGCCAGTGGCGCAGAGCAACAACTACAGCAGCTCTGTAACATCTACTTTCCCGCCTTCATCTTCCAATACCGCTTTACTGCCAAGCCATTCTACTGGGCATCTGTACACCTACAGCACGGACAGCAGTCTCTCGAAAAGGGACTCAGTCGGCGACGCAACAGCTTCTGATGATGGAACGCTTGTTAGCGGGCAAACATACACTCGAATTCGGCAATCAAATATTCAGCACCCAGTCTCGATGAACGGGCTTAGGCGGGCTTCGCTGGAGCTACGACCGTATCCAGTTCAGCGTTCGCCCGTAAATGGCCTAACAGCAGGGAAAGGCTACTAAGAAAACTCTTTAGTTTTTTAGCGATCGAGCAAACAGGCTTGCTCTAAGGGAGTTGAATAGGGACTGGATGTGTTTGTGTCATTCATCTATCTCGTGCGCTTATGCCACAAGCCAGGGTCTGTCCTTACGGTATCATTTTCTAACCTTCTCTGCACAACTTTTGCCCTTAATGTGAGCTTTCTACCACACACAAATACATATATCCCATCCCCCATAGCACGTCTCAGGCTGCCTGCACCAAAAACTTCCGCTATTCCTACAGGTCAAAATCTCGCTGTACTTTTACGGTTTGGATGATAAAAGTCAGGAAGCTTGCTAGAAGGGATACAGAAATATAAGGGGAGGAGACCTAATTTTGTCTGCCGGGGAAAAACTGTACCCATCTTTACGGCATTTTATGTCTTTAAGGGTAAGGTCTGTTGGTTTACTTGTTTGATAGGGGGACCGATAATATTCTGGGTTTACTCTGCTATCACCTCAGTCAAAAAAGCAAACGTGTTTGGGAACAATACGTCTAATGGAGTTTTTTTTGAGCGGCCATATTGTGTGTGTTGCTGTTGTTTCACAAGGTGACCATCAAGAAAATCTGCTCCAAAATGACATGTCCCCAGCTAAAGCCATTCCCCCATGCACTATTTCTCCCGTTGATTATCCACTCTGAGCAAATCGTCGTCATTGCGCTGCTTCTACATGAAATACTCGATCAATATCTCCATTGACATCTCTTTCCCATCTAGATAATGTTGCCTCGATGATATCACCTCCGTGATGTCTCTCGATTTCGAGAAGACCTTTAACAGCATCTCTCACCCAGTGGCGAGTTCACCGAAAATGCTACTGGCAGGTCATATCATGGCACAACTGTGGATACTCTTCGAGATTTTCCTGTTGCACTAGTCCAAGGAAAGGCAACAGGGAGGGCGCGGATATACGTGGTTTTGGAGAAGCTTAGGATAAAGACTAAGGAAGGAGAGCAAATAAGAAGGGTGATAGGGATTTCAGATAACTTTCTAGTGCATCTGTGGGACGAGGGAGCTGTGAAACGCACAAAAGCTGTTCTTTGGTGTGAAGGGATAAGATATCTCCAGTGCGGAACATTATCCGGTCCATTGCAGAACTGCACAAGGTTGATGATCGGTTATAGTTGCAGTAATTAACCATGAAGTCTAAGATGCAACAATGTGCCCTGTAGAGGTGCTGTATTTGATATGCCGTCGGGACAGTTGACGTAGTGTGCATAAAGAGTGCCTTGGTGAATGATTTAGGCAGACGCGATTGTAAATCGCGAATAAGCCGAACAGAAGACACTTGTATCACTGAATGCACATTGGTGGCACAAGAAATGCTGTCTTCTGCCGCATTCACTGCCGAGAGTAATGAAGCCACTGCCCGGACACTCTCAAAAACGGTGGACAAATTTGAACAGAAAGAACAACTGATCTTTTTTTTCGATGCACATGCCAGCCCTAGGGCTAAGCCAATCTCATCTCAGTAGATCTCGGCCTCGTCGTCCGAGACATGTTCACGATGATGACAGCTCCTCCTTCATGAATGCTGGCGTATAGATACACACATGCTCTCCAGCCAGAACAAGAACCACGCTCCCCGGTCCCATCCCAGCCAAAATGACTCCGCCACGCCGTCCACGCGCATTTGTCCTATTTCTTCTTGTCCTTGGATGCGCTCTTTGTCTTGGCCGTACCCCGGAACTCTTTGGCACGGTTTTTACGTTGCTTGCCTATACATCCAAAGTTTCTCATCAGCTTCATCTTCTCATTTCCAGTATATCATCCGCCACATAGCCCATAACTGCTCTGCGAAGATGTACGTACGCTGCTGCCGACTAGCCTTTTCGATCTTCTGGGCCTCTCCAATCCTCACCAGGCGGTAATGTGGCTCGAACTTCTTCAATGTCTCTGGGGAATCGTAGATGAGCGCGAAACCGGTTGACTTGCCGCCACCGTATTGAGTACGGAAACCGAAGACTGTGACTTGGTTCTTGCTGGTCTTGTAGAGTTCGGAGAGCTTGTTGCGGAGTTCGTCTTTCGAGACATTGGCACGGCCGGGATGGAGGACATCGCTACAGTATTGAAATCAAACGTTAGAGACCGTATCTAATGCGACAAATTCGCGATATCTCCACTAATGCAAGCCTGAAGTCTCGTCGGTGCACTTACACGACCATCTGCTTCCGCCCTAGAAGTGCATTGCTAAGAAATTTGCGCGTTCGTAGCGTAACAGGTTGCTCTCGATCAGCCATCTTTGCGACCTCGAATACCGATATTTAAGTCTCCTCGATATGTCAAGCGCAACCGGTCGAGTAGGCGTATTTGGTTGTGATGGGCACCAGTCACGATGATTGATGCAGAGCTTCAGTGTCGATTTTGCGATTTAGGCGTGGCGTGAATAAGCGAGGACTGCTAAGTTAGGGTTTACCCTGAGTCAATATTCATCTAAGCCTAAAATTAAGAAAACAGCACAACCATCAGTCAACATGGAATCTCTAAGCTCAAGCGCAAAAAAAGCTTTCAATCTCTTTAGGCGTCAATATCTGCAGCTTTTAAATCCAGATTCTCTGGTTTTTCCCGCTCCGGAATACCTCAGAAATGAATCTTTCCAGAGCCTGTTATATCAGAACCTCTTCAAACCAAGGGTCTTGGCATATCCGCCGAAGGATCGCTACCAGCTCCGAGTCCTCAAGGAGTTGGTCCTGAGAGTGGAGAAGAGTATTGTCAATCCCGAGGAGGATGTACGCCTTTCTTTTTCAAACCTTGAGTTCTTGTCCAAATGCCAAAATGTTTATCGCATATCTCCTTTCTAATTTCATATCCTCACGACTGTGAAGCCGATCTGATTTTCTTTCTCTCTTTCTCTATAGGGAGTTTCAGATGAACTAGTATCACACCTGAGCCTGCTTCTTGCGTCTCCTTTGCTACCTGAATCTACATCCGCCCAGCAAAAATCTTATGTCATCTACACGCTTCCTCTGGACACAAAATCGCTTCAGCAACAGAGTGGGGCGTTGTCTCCTGAAGATGAAGCGGTAGTAACGCTCCTTGAATCTCGTTCTGTTATATCCTCTTCTGGAACTACTGGTCTTCGAACATGGGAAGCCGCTCTCCACCTCGGTGCATATCTCTACCTTTCCCTTGAGGGGCGAAACCTAATCAGGGGTAAGAGGGTGCTGGAGCTGGGCGCAGGCACGGGCTTCCTGTCTATACTTTGTGCAAAATTCCTTGGTTCGAAGCAAGTGTTAGCTACAGACGGTGATCCGGGTGTGGTGGAAGCGTTAGGAGCGAACTTCTACTTGAACGGGTTAGATAACAGCCGTGAGCAAGTCAGTGCGTCGGTGATGAGGTGGGGGTGGGCGTTGATGGGAGGGGTGATTGAGAATCGAGAGGAGGGTTATGGATGGGATGTCGTTCTCGGTGCTGACGTGGTGAGTTAGTGGTGTTTGTATTCGAGCATGAAATAGAATTATGGCCAGATCTTGGTTGATAAAGCTGACCAGGAATCAATACACAGACTTACGACTCGACAGTGATTCCTTACCTTGTCTCAACATTGCGAGATCTCTTTGATATATTTCCGAAGATTGAAGTCCTTATTTCAGCAACGATACGGAACACAGATACATTTGAAACATTCATATCAGCATGTCGTAAGCCCCCAAGCTGTCGTAATTGCTCTTATAGAACACAGTGTCTGATAAAAGGACTCCAGAAACAAACAAGTTTGTACTGGAGGATATCGCTTTCCAGCCAAAGCCGTTTGCAGAGCAGCAGGGGCTTTTCTATTCTACAACAACGCCGATTCGCATCTTACGAATCAGCAGACAAAGTCCGGCCGAAAACCCTTGGGCAATATGACTTAGACTACGACAGCATATGGGCTCGAGGCTACCCACCTCACAGCAATGAACTGGATGGGTTAATGTGAAATATGCTGCTAGCGAAGAACAGCTTCAAAGACTGCAATTGTATCTCTAACGATTAACGCGAAGCTTGGGCTACGAAATAAAAGGCAAAAGGACCGCGAATCACTTGCAATGCGTGTAGATTGGGTAGTATAGGTCAGATATGAAATCCGTTGGCTAGTATATGGATGCTGCTAAGGAAATACATCAGAAAGGGATATCAAAGATACTCTCTTCGTTCATTTTCATACAACTATAAACTCCTCACACCGTGCTGTAACTCTGAAACTATCCAAGATCCCCGGAAAATCTAAAACTCCATTTCCAAAAAAACCCTAGTCTAATTCTGTCGACGAAGAAACAAGTTCTATTTCGTTCCTCTTGCGCCATGTGGTGCATCCACCCTCCGGCCTCCTATAACTCTTCCCACAGCATCCCTAACTTCTTTGTCGTTTCTAATCGTGTTCTCTACCAGCCAGCTCTGCAATCGCGCCCTCACGTCCTTGATGGCCTTGTCGTCTCCAGCAAAAGGCGCCATGTCCAACCCCAGCAGTCGCGTGGCTTCAATGTCTGCGGCTGCTGAGACTTGCTCCAATCGAGATAACTGTAGCTGGAGTGCTTTCTCGGAATCTGGAGCTAGGCTCATTTGTGAGGGCTGGAGTAGAGGGCCGATCCTTGATACTGCGATAAAGAAGGTGATCATGATGTTGCGTGCTAGGTGAATCTGCTGGAAGGGCAATAGTGGAGGCCGCGAGGTGAAGGTCGTGAGGAAGGGATTGATGAATCTTGAGAATAAGGGTGTGGAAGACGGTCGAGAAATCGTGTACACTTCGAAGGCGCCAAGAGACACGATAGATAGAAAACGCCACTGTGATCCACCAAAGTCAGACTCAGGGAAGTCTTAATAAAGCTCAGGGGAAGACTGTACATAACTGCCCCACTCCAAAAATCCCCCAAATTTAAGCGCAAACAGGAATACGGTAGCGGAGACGTAGTATGATGCAACCACTTGAAGTCCTCGTAGTAAGAATTCGTGATAGGAGGAACAATTACGCCATTCAAGTATGTCGGGTCCAAAGCGATCGTATGCAAACCGCTTTACGGGATCAGTAAGGGTGTCAGAAGCAAGTTTTAGATGTACAAAGTAGGCTTCTGCGCTCTCCCGACTTCCAGAGATAATTTTGTCAGGATGGTACAGTGCAGCTCTGTAGATAAGAGAAGTCAGCAATCTGGGTCCATGCTGGGGGGCAAAATATCGGAGATTCTGATATTTTGGAAAACGCACAGTCTCCTAAACTTTGACTTCAAGGCCTTGTCTTCTACATCGTGTGGAACCCCCAGACTCTGATAAAAGTCCGCCTGGTGCCGAATGTTCCAATCGGCCTCGTATACTGTATATAGCAGATAAACCACATTGACCGCGATCAGGATTCTTGTCTTGTGCTTTGCATATTTTGACGAGCCTGGTCGTGGAGTTGCATCGCCAATACGGATGGTAAGGCGGTAGTACAGTGATTGGAGGAAGCCGGCTGCAAGCTGTGGGAGGAAGGTCCAGCCCAAATATGAGAGCACTTGATTTTGCACAGACATGGCTTGCAAAGCACAAGATTCCGATGGGAGCGCGAACGGGGAAAATTACAGGCGGCGTCGCAACCAAAGATTTAGGCCACCGAGCAGCGGCAAGTTCCGCCGAGCCGCAACGCCATGCTATAAGATTTTCGTCGAGCAAATTGTACCAAAACATGTCCGTCGAAGTCCTCACGCCAATGGCGCCTTCCCAGGAATTACACGAAGAGCGCAAACACTCTTCAAGTAGGAAGAAGAAGCGGAAGCGGGATGAGCAACATTCTCAAAGCTCAAAGTCGAAAAAGCAGCGCCCAGATGCTGCGGAGTCGCAAAACCAGCAAACGGAAGAGTCAAATTCTGCGGCAAATAGTCCATTCTATGTCCAGAAATCTTCGCTATATCTCCCTCTGTCACCAATCTCATACTTGTACCCTCTCCAAGGTATTTGCGCTGAGCATCTCACCCCGCTCATACTTACCTATTACCCTCCATTCCATGGCGTTATCATATCATACAGCAATCCAATATTATCCGAAGACCCTCTAGAAGTCAGCGACAACCAAAATGGACCGGTTTTGGCTAAATCGGTAGACGAGTACGCAGTGAGCTTTGTGTGGATTACAGCAGACTTTCTGGTCTTCAAACCCCAGCAGAATCAATGGATTAAAGGATGGGTGAATCTACAGAGCGAAGGTCACCTAGGATTGGTCTGTTGGAATTTGTTCAATGCAAGTATTGAGCGGAAGAGATTGCCCAGGGAATGGAAGTGGGTGGATGCAAGTTCGAAGAAAAGAGTCACTCCTGAGGAGGCCGCTACTGAAGATGTAGATGGGGAAGCAGAAGGCTACTATGTTGATGGGAAGGGAAAGAAGGTGGGGGGTTTAATGGAGTTTATGGTCAGCGATTGCGAGACTGTCCGTGACCGGGACAAGGGGTTTTTGAGCATAGTGGGTACCCTACTTAGGGAAGATGAACTTGATGCTTCAAGAACGTAGCTTAAAACGGTATGAGAATTTCGGTCAAGCACTCGCCCTTGCTCCTCCATCACTAATTCAATTTCACCCAGCTGGTCCCGGTGGTAGATGCTCTGCCACCTGATACTTCGGGGTAGCACCCCTATGCATGGCAATCAAGATTAGAAGGGGATTTGCTGCTTTGGCCTGAGAAATTTGTGCGCATTATTGATGTAGGGTTCTTCAGCGACTCCTCGCTGAAATTCATACTTTGCTTTAAGGTCCACGAGCATTTGGCATAGGGCAAAAAGTTTTCCTAATAGTTAACAACCTTCCATGAGACTTGTTTGTCAATTAGTCGAAGACTATATACGAAGTGCTTATAGCCAAATGGCCACAACAAATAATATTGAGATTTTTTATATAATTGCCTTTTCTTTCTTAGAGAAAAATGGTATGCTACTTGGATTGCTTATATAGTCTCCCCAGCTATTACTGCTTCGAGTGAAAGGAGACAGGCGCTTCAATAAGAAACTTTCCGCACACTGCGTTCAGGAGCTCTTTGCCCTGATTACGAACCGTCTCGCAATCTTTGGATTCTAAATGAAGCCTTTTGCACATCCTCCGTAGAACCGCTCTTTATACCGATTTTTATTGGTCCAATTTCTTGCATGACTAAGCGACCTAATCACCAAAGGAAGCGCGACGTAAGATACTGCTTCACCTCGCCGGATGAATACTGGGTAAGAGCATTAATCAAGGGCAGAGGAAACCAAAACCAGGAGTCCCAGCATCATGAGACTCCGGTTGAATATCCAACGACATGGCCTTCCGCCAAGCCAAGTCATTTGGATGATAGAAAATATTGGCTCCACAATCCGTGCTCAAAACGGCACGGTATCGCAACTTCTTGAGCGGGTGAACGACATTATTCCGCTTGAAGCTGGCGAGTGGGGCTTGGAGGATTATGTTGTGGAGCTTCATGGCTATGAGTGTCTTCATTTCCAGGAGCTCAAGAGCGTGTTTAAGGACGATGACGAAGTGTGGTGAGTGTCATAAACAGTTGAGGGAGAATGCCCACGCTAATCATTCGTTCAGTATTCGGCCGTTACTTTCACTCGATCTACGTGCTCGAAAACTTTCTGGTCGTCATCAGATCTCACATACCGGGCGTCATCTTATCGACGGTGTACCCTTCGGACGGTCATATATCAGGCGGGCTGAGGACAGACCAGCTGTAGATATCCCCCCAAGAAAACGAAGGAGACTGACCGATGACAACGAAGATCTGGATGAAATGATTCAAACAGAATTGAAACAGCAATTAATACAACAGCCCCGTTTCGCTGACGTCGATCTGGATGACGACGACGATGATTTTGACGAGGACTTTGAGATGAGTAGTGACTCTGACGATAGTATGCTAGGGGAAGGGGGTTCTGGGTTAGGCTCGGGTTCAGATACCAGTCTGAGTCACCACTATTACGACAGTAATGGAGAGCATGGAAAGCGGATTGCAAAAACAGACAATAGAAGGCCTGAATTGATTCTGTTGAATGGACAATCAATTCCTCTGGTTGACCAAAATGGTAAGCCTTTCCCTGGACGCTACGACAACGCTTTGCTGGACCACTTTACGGATGGCAGACAAAAAAACGTGCAAATTTCAAGAAGAAAGTATGTAGCCAGTGTCCAGGAGGACGGGTGTGATCCAAAAGTGAGCGGGGCGGACAGAAAATCAAGTAGGGCAATGTCTGATATTAGGCAGTCGTCTCTACGGTCAAACCTACGAGGATCCCTTCGAAGTGAAAAGAGCGTGCATTTCCAAGGCACGCAGGACCATTCTCACAGTGCTAGAGATAATGACGAATCTAGTGACGAAGAATTTCACTCCGACGCTAGCTTGGACGAGAACGAGTCAGATATGCAAGATGATGAGAGTGACAGCGAGTCTTCTGAAAGCGAGCCCGAGACCGACTCTGAAACTAGTTCTCAATCCAGCTCGTCCTCATCGTCAAACGAGAGCACAGAATCTGGGCCTGAAGAGCTTTCAAGCCGTATACCACATGTCGGTGCACCAACGTCTGATATATTGCCATCGAACACCTCTAGAGTTGCTTCTCTCACAATCGCTCCTGGGATGGGTCGGAGTGCTACAAGAAAGCGGAACAAGAGACGTCGTGACGCTAAGAAATTAAGACATCTCAAGAACATCGGAGAACTGCCGCATGATGCGACACAAGCGGATCTGAGACTTTGGAACGCAGGTAAACTACATGTGGACCACGTTGCTGAGAAGCCTGAGGTAGAAAAGGCTGCTGTCTTATTGGAAGCAAGGAGAAAGCAGCTCTTGGCATCTATTGCGTCTGGGGGAGTCGAGGTGGGACAGCAGCTTGGTACTCAACAAACGGCAGACCAAATGGATGGGGCAGCATCTGTAGATCGAAGAAGCGCACCCGATATACCAGTTGCTGTAGTGCTCTCGAATGATCCGGTAATTGCCTCTGGGCATTCACTGACCCGACCTCGGGCTAAACTCGATATTACCAGCTCCAGACGGATGCTATTCAGTTCACTTGGTATCAAGAATCCAAAAACCAAAGGAGATGAGGAAAAATTAAGAATTCATCTCGCTAGTTCCGCAGGTAATGGCCATCGAAAACGAATACGCGTAAATCAGGACGGCCCATCAGACCAACCTACCGCCACTCCAGATAGACAACTAGAGACAGATGATATGCCTACGGATCAAGTAAATGGAACCGATGATGATGATAATTGGAAGGACAAAATTGTATTGAAGGCAATTGAGTGTTGCTATGATGGCATTAGATTGAGCACACCGCCATTTCCGTTCCGTCAGCGATGGGACCCGCAACAGCAGGGATACTCGAAAGGGGTAAATAAAAGTAAGGGAAAGAAACGGAAACGAAACAGAGCTCAATACTACGAAGATGACGAGCAGTATCACGGCACTAGAGAGGAGAATGGCTACAAGTCTGTTGATCTAGAAGGAGAGGTAGAGCTTAATTATGACGAACCTCACGAAGGAGAACATAGCCACGATCCCCAGCAAAGTCGAAAGCGAAGGGATATCAACAGCGACGATATCGACGGTCCCCAGAATAATCAAATTATGAAGGATGTAGGTAGAGTAGCCGGCGAATCGATCGAAGTGGAGGACGATCTACCAGCATTGCCTGCAGATATGTCTGCTCTTCCTGCGCTTACATGGGCCATGGTGCAGCCAGATGCTATAATTGCTTTCAAAGAACTTGTCATGCTTGATTGGCAACCAAGTATCAGTGATTATCGTACGGCAAAAGTGGTTCAGATTGTTGGCGAACATACCTTAGAGTTATCTCTGGCGAAACGAGACATACCGACAAAAGATATAAAATTTGACGAAGAAACAGGGGAGAGAATCTGGGGCAAGTTTGAAATGCCTGATGCTGACGAAGAAGAGGACTCTGGCTTATTGGAATTGCAATTTGCGAAGCTCCTTGAACCAAAACTAATCCAGCAACCTCCTCAGACAGTCAAGCCAATAGATGCAGATGATGGTATCGGTAGGGTCAGCGGTGCGGTAAATCACCGCTTCGGCCGTTCCACAACCGAGAAAGCGGATAATGAGATGAACATAACGGACAAGGAGACCGGTCGGAAATATGGGTCACCTAGTTCGTTCCGTGATGCAACTGGAAATAGCGCTATGAGTGGGATCAAAGGCCTGGTAGGCCACGTCGGCCAATCAACGACCGAAGGAAATGGCAACGAAGGGAACAAAATGGATGGGGAAACAGACAGGAACCGCGAGTCTCCCAGCCTGTCCCCAGATACAAGTGGAGAGAGTAAGGATACTGTGGGTCGGACCGATAGGACAGAGAGCCACCACTCTAGCAATGTCTCAGCTAACGGTAGTCGCGAGCCTCCAGGCCGGGTTGACCCTAACGCTGAACAGGTTGACGAAACCAGAGACGACATTTCCCAATTAATTAAAGATGCGGGCTTCATTTCCGCTATAACTCCATTATCCCTACGATTTCCGTCTACACTTGGACATGGGATGCCGAATGAACAAGTTGTTCTTAAGCATTTTCAAGATGCCGCAAGCGAGGCGCCGTTCAGCAGCCCACTAAGGACTCCTAAGCCCAGCTTACGTGCGTCAAGTCCGATGCTAGAGGATCCGGGTTTTCAAGAATCTACAGAGACTCTCGGTTCAGGATCAGAATCAAAGTGTCTATACAATGGCGAACAGTCTTCAATACTTTATAGCCCAGAGGCATTTGATCCTACGATTGCAAGCGCTGGATATCCTAGACTTCCCGAGGTGGCAACTAGTCCGCCGCTACGAGTTGGTTCTGACAACCATCACAACGGAGATCAATTAAGTGATAGTCGAAATTTCTCTGGTGACGATCAGTTTCCTGGCTCTGATGCTTGGATGCCCGAGGGCCAAGAGGGATCTCAGAGCCTTTCCGAAACATCACCAGACTTGGAGAATCCGCTGCAAGGCGAGGCTTCAACAAATGACCTTGACTCATCCTTGGCTGGCAAGGGTATCAGTGGGAAGCATAGTAGGTCGGAGAGTCCCACCTCCGAAAAGGAACTGCCAACATTCGAGGGGCTCTGGACAACTCGGACGACACTCAAGCCAGCCAAGAAGGAAGAGGACTCAACCTCGAAAGCCAGCGTAACTAAAATCGAACAGGGAATGACACCGCCAAGACAGACAGGGTGTCGAGTCAACAATGTCATTGACCTTACTACCCCCTCATCAGCTGCAGCTGAACATGAAGAGGAGGGTGGTGGACTCCCTTCGGGGCCAGGGTGGATTTCGAAGAGGGTTACTTTTAGGAGCACCAACGGTGCGAGTCGCCTGAGGCGATGATGAAAGGCTACATACATAATTACCCCGTGGCTTTATCTCTTACCAGGCTTTTTCTTACATTACAGGAATTTTGTCGTGACTATCATTCCATTTGTAGCTAGCTTCTGTGCTTCGCAGAATTCAGAGCCTGACCATACAGTAGTATACCGTGCAAGGCCTCTAGAATAATGTATGTGCCAATACAGCCAAATACTCCATGCTCGTACAGCATACCTCTTAGAATTACACTGGGCTTCCCATATCATCGTCCCGACCCATCATCTCTGTAATAGGTATCTGTTCCACCACCAGACACCGATTGAATTTTCCGATACTCCTTCTCCAATGCCTGCTGTATCTGGAAATCTGCTAACCGCTCTTTCTTGATCCGCTGCTGTTCCATGTCTCGAATCACACCGGCATGCATTGCCTTCGAGATGACAAAAACAATTAGCTAGAGCTTTACGGCTTGCAGGATGCAGGGGTTCCATTTGCTTACGGCTTTCTCAGCTTGTTGGGTGTAATGTACGAAAACTATGATGCCAGCGGCCATAACGGAAGTGCCTGCAAGTGTGAATTTCGCGGCGCGGGACATTATGGTGAATCTTTTTCAAGGCGGAGATGTAAGGAGCACGTATTGGGGGCTCGAGAAGTTGTTCGCGAATGCAAGCCCTTGAGATATCTCTAATGTCTTGGCGATAAAAGTAGACATCAACGCACCTCACCCAGTTGGCGCCGCTTTAAATGGTGAGCTGGATGAGCCTTGCTGCGATTCTGCCAACTGTTACCGCCTAGCCCGGACCTCTAGATCACGAAAAACCCAAAGACAGCCATGCTAGACACTACATCTCCAGCTGGCGACATTATCTCCTGATAATATGTCATCTCTCTCGTCAGTTGGCGCATTCTCTGCAAAAATTGCCTGTAATTTAGTCAAAGATTACGCCAAAAACGAAATTCCGTCCGACCCAACATCGAGAGTTTTGAATCCCTTTCTTGAACACTTGCCATCAGATAGCTCAGGAGTCATTGCTGATGATATCATTAATAATTCAAACGATCTGAAAAAGCTAGCAGATCACTATATTTCGTCTATTCTTATTCCTGGTAAGTTCCTTGCTTTACACACTTCTTCTTCACAGTCAAAGCTTGTTGTGCTATAATTTTCATCTTTATTCTCCCAGTCCTGCTCCATTTACTGGCATATAAACAGTTCGGGCTGGCGGAGGCAGGACACCCAAAGCAGTTTCAGCGCATCCTGGTAATTCAGATGATGTTGATAATATTGCGGTCACAATCACCCCTCAAAAACGCGAACAAGCCAATCTCAAGGCTAATTATCTCGCTCGAGACGGTAACCGTTGCCTATTGACCGGATTGTACGATGTCAAGATGGCACGGGAAGTACTCTCCGATGTAGAGCGGCAAACGTTAGTACTGTCGACACCGAAGCAGCCCACATCATCCCGTTTTCACTAGCTGCTTTCGATGAGCCTGATGTACTGTTATTTCCCTCTCAAGTGAAATTTATATTTACTAATTCTCGGAACAGCGTCACTACAAGGCCACAATTTGGGACGCTATCTATCATATGTTCCCCAGCATACGCAGCTTCTCCCTAGACGATATCAATGACCCACGAAATGCATTGACTATGCGGGCTGCACTACACTCTGCCTTTGGAAAATTGGAGCTGTGCTTAGAGCCAACTGTTAGTTTTTCTCCTTCTCATTTCTTCATTGCTAATGTGGGCATGTACAGATAACTCCGAATCGTTACCGTCTTAAGAGATACCCCAACTTTCCTACCTACTAATCACTCCCTTCCCAGTGACGGTTTCGTCACATTCACGGTCCATGATGGCCGTTATCCACTTCCTGATCCGAAAGTCCTTTCTCTCCATGCGTCGATAAGTGCAGTTCTTCATGCATCTGGAATGGCTAAATTGATCGACACTATCCTCGAAGACCGAAACGAGCTGCGCTGCCTTGCTGCTGATGGTAGCACACAAATCGGGGTACTACTAATGGCGTTTTGAAATATGTATTTAAACTCCAATCTCATCAGATATGGCTATGGGCGTCTCTATCCAGATACAATTAAGAAGTCTTCGAGAACACATTCAGGTTTATGATTACTTTTCCTAATTTGTGGGCGTGAAGCAAATCCGCCTGAGCACTCGACCTGACTAAGGCCAGGTTCACCCGGCTCGCGCGAGCACAGGGCGGCGTCGCTCACCCGCCCAAACGGGATGGATTTTCTTGGCAGGAATGGATTGTAACGACCAACCCATAAGCTTCACCAGAACTCCATCCCTGTTAAGTGCACCACATCTTCACGACACAGCCCACGTCTGCAGAGATGGTTGGATCCTCATTGTAAAGCCAAGATGTGATTTCGGTCATGCTAACTTTGATCTAGTCTGCCCAAAATTCAGCAGGAATCCAAATGTTGCTCGATGTGCATGCCACCAGTTTGCACGAACAGCCGGTTTGACGTCAGGGCTAATCGCTTGTGTACAGGCTGAGCGCGAAGCACAAAAGATTGTCCAGAAAGGTTCGTGAATTTCGCTACAAGCGCTTCGGTTCCCATCGAGTCTATGCTTACAGGTTTATAGCAAGAGAATGTCCGATACCACCATCCTAACTTATCCAAAAGTAGCGGTGCTGACAAGCATCAGACCGCACGAAGAGAGTAAAGGACGCACGGATCGAGGCACAGAAGGAGATTGAAGAATATAGAAGAGCGAAGGACGAGGAGTTCAAGAAATTCGAGAAAGAGGTTATTCCCTCCAACCCCGAACCCAGCGGAAAACATGTTTCACCTTTCCCAGAAGCGAAAAATGCTGACACTTCGATGTGTCCACGTACAGCATACCAGTGGAAATAAGCAGGCTGAGGAGGAGGCAAATAAGAGGACAGTGGAGGAAGTGAAGGCAATCAAGGAGATTGGAAAGACGAAGGGTCCGAAGGTTATCGATGACCTGCTGAGGGCTGTGACGGAAGTGAAGCCAGAAGTACCTTACAGATCGACTGGACCGCGAAGGGCGTAGTTATTGGAAAGGGGACTTGTGGAGTCTGAATGTCCAGCACTAGTTTAATCTCGAAGGCTTTGTTGTCTCTACGATGCTGCTCTATAGGAATAGAAGGTTCCTAAAGGCGGAATAGATGCCAATCAGCCAGTCGTACAATCGTGTGAACATTCCTGGATTTCTTAGATTATGAATTTCACGTTTTACCCGAATGTCATCGCGTTGTTAAGCCGATGCAAAAATCCCCAAAAATTCTCATCGCGCTCCAATGACCTTAATAATTTCTCCTACCTTTCGGTGTACATTGGCCTTCTACCGCGCAAGATCAACTGACGCAAGTGGCAGAGCTTCCGACACCGACTTGGCGATCTTGGGCCTACTATCGAAGACGAATATGCCACTGTTCGCAGCAAATATGGTATACCCCACTACAGAAAATCTCTCAAACTAAGTGCATGCTAAAGTTTTGTCAGAGATGCCCAGGTATCCTACAGTGCTTGCGCACGGCTTGCTGGGGTTCGATGAAACGTGACGAGGAGGGATCACCTCAACCTTCTCAAATATGCAAGGTTTTTAAGCTTCAAGGTCTGGTATGCTAGTACGTAGTATTTGTTTCCCATTCCCGCTTGTACTCGCTTCGGAATGATCATGAGGAAGAAGCGGCTCCACAGTTGAGAGATTATATCAAGAGTTCTCAAACTAGTGAAAGATGAAAGTCTTGTGCTGCAGGCATCATTGTCGGGTTTCACGAGCCTTGATGATTCCATTGGCCTTTAAATCTGACCCTGTTGCTCCACCGCCATAGAGGAGCGGGAACTGGCTCCCCCGGAAAAAGGCTCCTCTAAAATTAAATACAGGCATAACTACAGCTTTGTTTGCCTGATTAGCAGAATAGAGGCACGAGATACTCCAGAGGAGGCAACTTTTTGCTGAGATAGTTGTTGATCCTGCATTTACTTTCTCATAATTTATTAAGTTGTATCTTTTATTAATTCGTTTAATCCGTGATCTGCTTCTTATAAATCACGCTCTGGGCAACGAAACAGTTACTTGAACGTGGCCAACGTTCTCTAGCACCCAGATGCTCCAGCAAGAAAAGACTTATGCCTGGCACGAATTTTGAGGGCTGTTTCCTCATCGATCTTGTCGAACGACTGAGAGAGCAATTTAGCAATAGTAGCCCGTTCGCGTAGTTCATATTGGATGGTCGGTTGGACAAGAATGTCGGCTGCGGTGACTCCGGCTGCAGTGACTCCGTCTAGTTGCTTGTTTACCTCGATCGTGTCGATCGATTCGTGGAAGTCTTGAATGGCTTGATCGAGTCGTTTTCTGCGCAACTTATTTGACATGCCGTTGATCTCGCGCTCAATATCTTCATATCGATCATACAATTCCGTTCCTTTGGCTTCCTCAATGCCGCCGTACCCTCGACGATATATCTTGTCCTTGCATTATTCTCGTTTCTCACGAAGTCTCACAAGCTCTGGGTCATTCTTGACCTCGAGTTTTTGATCTTCGCTGAGCTCCGTAGGTGCCCGCCTGTCTCGCGATAGACCCATTCTCGCGACCGACTGGATAAGGAGATCTTGTGAAGGAGTCCCAAAATAGATGGACTGAAAATCGCGCTCAATGAGGTCGGGCATGTAATATCGTTCGTACGTACTGCTGTGTCTGTGACCCATGACCCGGTTTCGTTCTTCTGGGGTAAGAGCACCTGGTAGATTCCCAGCCGTTAGTAAAGGTGGATAGAAGGAATTGAGAGTGTATAAGTCTTACTATTGATGTTCCTGCCAGATCCCCATCACAGCTGGCATAGCTCAAGCAAGTACTCGAAGCCGGCAAGGCGGCCTAAGTGTACAAAATGGTCACGGTATTTTATATAAGGGAGAACTTTGCTGTCGGATACGCGGATACCGTCTAGTGTTTCCTCAACATCCCGGAAGATAAGCTGCTTCTCTTTGTCCTTTTTCCGCTTGAGGCGAAGTACATCCCGGACAGCTGGTACTTCCAGGCTGAACACCTCTTCAATGGAATTAAAATCACGCTTGAAAGCATTATCGTCAAGGGCTAGCGCCAGGAAATGTGAGACAATACAGAAAGCCGGGAGGCTTTCAAGGCGGAATATAAATTTCTTCCTATTATGCCAGTAGGGTTAGTGAAGTTACTATAGTCTAGGCTAATTATTAACTCACCGTCTACCAGACGACGAGATTCTGACAGACGTGGAACGTTACCGCGAACGGACGGGCGGATAGTAGGCTGGGTTTAGCTTCGATATCGGTTGATTTGACGACGTCGAACAACCCCAACAAAGCGCCCATATTTTTTTTGGAAATAGCGCTTCGATTGGGATAGAACTAGTCAGTTTCAGTTAATTCACCCATATGTTATTTAAATCCCTCACTGCACATCCTGTGACAAGTCGTGCTGCGTAGTGACATCCTGCGTCAGTCAGCCGCTGAGACGTTGCTGGTCTTATCCACAAAGTCGATAACATCCATAGTCTTGGCTCTGCCTGTAGTCTGCGGCGCCTGGAAGATTAGTTTGCCTGAAGCTAGTCCTCCAAAGCCCGGAACGATGCCTCCTGTTCGAGTCCAGTTGGATCAGCCTTACAACCATTTCACGAACCTCGATTTTATCACCGGGAAGATCATCTTGAGCCTGACTAGCGATGAGGCCATCTCCCAGATCGTGGTGAAGCTGGAAGGCGAGAGCAGGAGCCGGATAATTGTGCCGCAGGATAATAACTCTAACAAGAGAAGGGTGGAAACGGAGATTCATAAGGTTCGCTGGGCGATCCTGTGGGTATTGTCGATGAAGCTAAATAGTTTCTGGGGCGGTTCCAGCTGTTATACAAAACCCAGGTCGTGTTCCCGTCGGAAGAGATCCAGAAGCAGAAAACAAGTGCTGGCGGGTTTACATTGAGGCCTGGAGAATATCGATATCCGTTTCAATTCAAAGTATTTTCCGCGGTATCTTCCTTACCTTGAGGCATGTGGCTAAGCATATATGCAGATCCCTATAAACAGCAACTGCTCCCCCATAAACAGCGTTTACGCCAACATCATCTCGGGTCCTCGTACAGATCTGGAAGTTCCAGTAAAACATGTGAAAAAGACACTACCACCATCTCTGGGCATCGTTGGGGGCGATGCTGAAATAACGTACTATGTCAAGGTTACGGTAGTACGGCCGCAGTTCTACAAGGAGAATCATAGAAACGTGGGCCCACTTCTGAACAGCTTCTGATGTTGCTATGCATTCGCTGATTTTCCGCCGTTTAGCGTGTTGATTTTAAATTCTTCCCTATTGAACCTCCCCGACCTCTGGAAACCCGGAGTGAGGCATATGCGAGACGTCCTGCGCAGTTCACGCCTGATCCATCGTCAGCATCCTCCCAGAGGAAGAAATCCATATTTGTAACAGCCCTTCGCAAGGAACAACCTCCTGCCGCACCCACCACAGGTCCGCCTCCTCGATTTCAGATCGACGTGAGGCTACCACACCCAGCAATCCTTACATGCAACGAAGCAATACCTCTACGCATTGTCGTGAAGAAGCTTTCGGAATGCTGGGAAACCCCTGTCTTGACAATGCTGCATATTGAGTTGATTGGACATGTGTCCATCAAAGCACACGACCTCAACAAGACGGAGAACATGATTTGGGTCGTTCTCACGAAGAGCAATATGTCCATCCCAATTGGTAGCTCTACGGATCAGGTGAACTCGGCGGCGAGTCCTGACCCTAAGCTGTGGAATAATGTGCCTTTGCCGAACTCGGTGGCGCCGACATTCGAGACATGTAATATCTCCCAGTTTTATGAGCTGGATATCAAGGTCGGGTTATCTTATGGGTCACCGAAGGTTTGCGGCCCCTATCTATGACTAATGGGAAGAGAGGATCTAAAAAGACGAGGCTGATGTCCTCACTCTAGCCTCAGCATCTCGTCCTCCCTTTCCGCATGCCAGTTGAAGTCTACTCCGGCATCACACCGCCACCAGCCCTTCTCAAAGCCGCAAGAAACCAAAACCCCAACACCCTCTCTCCGCCATCTTCGACTCCCTCTAGCAACAGCATCAGGCCCATAACACCGCTCTCGTCCGCCTCATCTTATGCGGAGACAAGTGAGATGGTCAGCAGCAACACTAATAGACCGCCGGGGGGGCGTCCAGGCTTAGGAAGTGATGTTGCGCCTCCGAGTTATGAGGATGCCATGGCAGATGAAATTGGGCCTGTGGATGGTCCGAGAAGAGATTATAATAGCCTGTCTATACCGCCGATTGGAGACAGCAAGGGGAGCAGGCGTGAGGACTCGGGGAGGTTGTTTCCTTAGGCTGATAGTGATTAAAGTTCTGGGCGGGAAGTCTTTCTTCTGTTAGTTTGGCGTAGATAGGTGGCGAGGTTTTGGCTGGAAGCATTACTTAGGGTTTGGGGGTAGGATGGGGTTGCTTACTGGCTCATGGCTTAGGACGGTTAAAATTATTCTTTTCGACCCTGTATTTTATTCCACACAAATGAGCGCTCATCAAAGCCATGTCGTGACAGTAATTCCCTATGAGGATGGACATTCCCCATACAGTGGAACTATTACAATCTTGTGATTCTACTGTTGTCTCGAATGGGGCACTCCACCGCTTTAAAGCGCTACCGGTGATCCAATGGACATACAGCATACTCTCATATCCTCCATGAGCGACCCCGCCACTTCAAATCCCTCATCCAGACAATTCATTGGGACATTATGTCTACATCTATTTGATAAGCACTTGGCTTGCGCAGCCAAGTCATCAAGCAAGGAATTATCTTCTTTTGTTGAAGGGTAAGGCTAAGACCGTCAGCGATGTTCTGAATGAAGTGATTTGAAAGCGGTTGTTTTGGCCGGGATGGAGGGATGTTGTGAAGCTGACTTATCGATTGGCGCGACATAATGGTGACGTGAGAATGCGGAGTTGGGTTACGGAGTATTATGGTCTCCTCTCCACGAATCCTCACTTGCATGCGCATCTACCGAATTACAAGCCCATACGGCATTCGTCGGCTCTTTCTTACACAGCAACGAGTCACTGCTTTCTCACGAGCCTATCTCTCCACCACTCCGATAATGGCACAACGGCAGTACAAACTCAAGATCCCCGCGCTTGACTTGAAGGATGGTGACAAGCGAGAGGTGGAGATTGAGGGTATCGAAGGGGTGAAGGTCTTGCTAGTGAAAGTCGCAGACAGATATCATGCCTTGTCGCCGAAATGCACGCATTATGGCGCTCCGCTCATTAAGGGTGTTTTGACAGGGGATGGCAGGTTGACTTGTCCGTGGCATGGAGGTTTGTTGTCGTTCTATTTCAACTCATCAAGTGGGCTGATGTGACTGATGCTGAGGGATTTGTGTAGCATGTTTTAATGTAGGAACTGGAGATATTGAGAATGCGCCTGCACCAGACCCTCTAGCCCATTTCCCCATTACAGAAAAGGATGGGGCGGTTTATATTGAGGGGGATGAGGCTACGATCAAGGCAAATCGTCGTTTGGGAAACATTAAGTGCGCTGCTGAGGGACAGGAGCATGTCGTAATTGTTGGAGGGTAGACTCTTTTTTTCTTATCTGGCACTCTATCTACACGAGATTTGAAGCTAATGATTCTTTGCAACGTAGGGGAAGCGGATGTTTTGGCACCGTCGAAGGTCTGCGTGGAGGAGGCTTTAGAGGACGAATTACGATTATCTCGAAAGAGCCATATCCACCCATTGATCGGACTAAGCTCTCCAAAGCACTTATCCCCGATGCATCCAAGCTCGCCTTGAGGAGCCAGGAATGGTACAAATCTGCATCCGTAGAGTTCGTCAAGGACGAAGTCTCCGGTGTGGATTTCGCGGGAAAGAAGGTTTCCACAGCTAGCGGAAGGGACTTCTCTTACACCAAACTCGTGCTGGCTTCGGGAGGAACACCAAGGACGCTTCCCCTACCAGGATTTAAAGATCTAGGCAATATATTCGTTCTCCGCACTGTCATGGATGTCCAATCTATTCTTGCGGCGGTGGGCGAGGAGAAAGGGAGGAGTATCGTTGTGATTGGAAGCTCATTTATAGGTATGGAAGTTGCAAAGGCGCTGGTCGGAAAGGGACATATAGTCTCCGTTGTTGGTATGGAGAAGGCGCCTCTGGAGCGAGTCATGGGCGAGAAGGTTGGGGCTATCTTGCAAAAGCAGCTTGAGAAGAATGGCGTCAAGTTCTTCATGGAAGCTAGTGTCGATTCCGCCTCTCCCTCAACCTCTGATTGCACAAAAGTCGGGACCGTGAATTTGAAAAATGGCTCTAGGCTCCCCGCCGACCTTGTGATCCTCGGCGTAGGCGTCGCCCCAGCGACCGAGTTTTTAAAGGGTAATAAGGCTGTGCAGCTCGAGAAGGACGGCTCCCTCAAGGTGGACGAGTCGTTCTCTGTTCACAACCTCAAAGATGTGTATGCCATAGGTTTGTCTTCTCGCATGTGTTAGATTTGAAGGAAGCAGGAAGCTTACCCTAAGTAGGCGATATCGCAACATACCCATACCATGGTCCCGGCGGCAACGGCTCCTACACACGCATCGAGCACTGGAACGTCGCTCAGAATGCCGGTCGCGGTGTAGCTTCCCACATCAAAACGCCCTCAGCACACCCAAAGCCATTTATCCCCATCTTCTGGTCAGCACTCGGTAGCCAATTGCGGTACTGCGGCAGCACCGTCGGTGGCTGGGATGGTCTGGTCATAAAAGGCAAGCCGGAGGAGGATAAATTCGCTGCATACTATACCAATGGGGAGACGGTTGTAGCGGTCGCGACTATGGGAGCGGACCCCGTGATGGCTCAGGCAAGTGAGTTGATGCGGAGAGGGAAGATGCCTAGCAAGAGCGAGATCGATAAGGGTGTTGATATTCTGGAGGTTAGCGTGCCAGCTGGGGCAACGATTTGAAGAGTGATAACTCATCGACAGCTTCGCTGTTGGTAATAACGTGTTCTTTGATACGCTTCTCTGGTGTAACTACAATTCCATTGGACGATTGATCCTGTCACGCGTCGCACCACGTAGCCACTTACGGTCCTTGCGTGTCGTTGTGTCATAGATCTTGGCATTCTCTATTGTTGTGGCTGGGATCGTCCCTCTAGGCATAACCAACTTCATGCAAGGAAAAATGAGATGATAGCAGCAAAGAACAGTAGAAATATCTCTCACTCCTCTTCTCTTGGATATCTCCACTCCTTTGCTGTCCATGGCCAGCAGCAAGAAGAAGCTGGAGCATTCCTCGGGACCTGTGTCATGTGAGGGCGACTCGGCAGAAATGTCGCTCGAGTCGCTGCTTGCTCAGTCGGACCACATCCCGCGACCGCCGACGCCGGATCTTAAATGTTGCTGTGGAAAAGTGGATTGTGTGTATCTCAGACACAGCAATTTCCAATTGCGTGGGCTGGAGAGGAATGTGCAGACTGCAGCGCAATTAGGGCAGGTATGTTAATTGGTTCAGCCTGGTGCGGTGGCTGAATTTCGTACGACGGCAACTTTTTTTTCTCCGAGCTGAAAAATTTGCTGATCTCCTTATTATCGTAGGCACTGCTGATACGGCATGAAAACTACATGGCCGATGCTGAGAGAGAACGGCAGGGTATGACTGAGGTCATTGGCAAGCTCGAGTCGGAAAAGCGCGAGCTGGAGGCTGAAAACGCAGAGACGATTGAGGAAAATCGCGATCTGCTGGAACAACTCGAGGAACTTAACAATACTGTCGCGGAGACAGACGATCATGTAAGGTCGTTAACGGCAACTTTGCTCTCGACTCAAGTCGAACTGCAAAGGATTACGGTGTTAGCTTCTCGGACCACACAGCTTGAAGCTCAGCTCGCATTGTTAGAAGAAGAGCAAGCCCAATTACAGCGGACACTAATGACTACAAAGGAGGATGAACATTTTGCGGTGCAACGGTGGAAGAGGGCAGAGAGGATGCTGGGCGATCTTCAAGATCAGATCGAGAGGATTGAGCAGGAGGCTAGGGAGGAGCGGGAAAGACATGTTGAAGTCGTCGGACGACTAGAACGGAGAAGAGCGGTTGAGAAGGAACTTGAAAGTGCTGCTGGGCGCCTCAAGGGTGCGGCTGCTGCGAAGACCCTTGGGAAGTGCAAAAATGGGAGCAGCGTTGTGTCGCATTTCGTCAAAGATATTCTACAGGACAATGCGAATCTGCAGATGGGGATTGTTGAGCTTCGGGAGATGCTCCTGGTCTCGAACGAAGAGGTGCAAACCCTGAGGGAACAATTAATGGAGCATCAGCCAGTCCTGGACAACGGTGATGGGCAACGTGCCGCTACTTTGAGAAAGGAGCTGGGTGTGGAGTCCCCTCCTATCGCACCGCAGGAAGTTCACGTCCATCACCATTACCACGCTCCTCCAAACGTCAAGGAGACGCCCTCAAAGGAGAGACCAATTCCGAACCGCCGGCTTTCGAAGAAGAAACGCAATGTTATCACCCCGACACTCTTCACACCGCCGAGTCTACAGAACCCCCACTCACCAACGTATTCAATGAATCCGACGACTCCCTCAACCGCGTCAGCGATCCTCTCACAAACATCCGTCTCTATCCCTCCTCCATCGACGCCTACGTATTCCTCAAAGCGCTCATCTGTCCAATCCACACAAACGCGCTTTTCCTTCGCTTCTTCGTCGGTCCCGAGCTCTCCGCCTTCGATATTCGATCGTACGTTTGGAGGCAGTATGATGGACTCGTCGCGACCAACGAGCCCGGAGAGTAGTGGGCCGTACTCTCCCGTGTTTTCTCCAAGGCATTTTAAGAGAGGATCTGATGCTTCGTATCGCAGCTTCTCAACACCAGCTGGTGCTGCTGCTGCGGCTGCTGCCACGACGGGTCTTCATCCGACCTGGGAGGAAGATGATGCAGATGCTGAGTGCACGGATCATGAAATCGCGCATAAGAATGACGGTACCCTTCTTGAAGAAGACGCCGAACCCACTAATGAAAACTCCAAGGGTGATAACCAGACTTTAGTTGAACCAGATATCAACAGCAGTGGCGACATCTTCAGACCTACTCTCCGTCGCTCCGCCTCGCACGAAAGCATCATTTCTATCTCTGCTCATGATATCCCCGCCACAATCCGAAACCGACCATCTCATGCCTACCGTCACAAGGGTACATACACTCGCACCCCCTTGGACATCGTATCCCCCTCCAACGCTCTCGATGCTAGCAAACCTGTCCTCACTGCCATGACTGCCACTGCCCGCCCGGCTTCCCGGATAGGCTGGGGATACGATAGTAGCACTTACAACCGACATTTGCTTGAGACTCTTCCAGGGAATTACTACCGCAAGGCTGCACCCGATGGAGTGAGTCCACACAATGATCTGACTCTTAGCCGTAGAGTCGGCGGGTGGGTCTTTGGTCGGTGGGGAGCTAGCCCGGAGTCCTCCTCTCGTGTCCTTGAGGAAAGACCACCGGGTGTGAACCAGCCGGGGCCTATCTGGGGGGTGCTATCTAGACCACCGCCAGATACCAAGGGGAAGGGGAAGGGGAAGGAGGTAAATAAGAGCGTGTTAGCTTCGGGAGTGGACGAGGACTTGTTGAAGGAGACATTGAGTGAAGTTGGGGTGTAAAGGGCATTGTGACAGAGAGATGAATTTATCATCGAAACAGCGTTCGAGGCACATATGTTTTATATCTCACCCTTGTCTATCACGATTATTTGGAAGATTTCATATCCAGGGAGAAGTGTATCTGGGATTTTCTCTTTCGCATCACACCCAACATAGACTGATTGAAAATTCCCTTTTTGTATCAATTTCAACTTTTCCTGTCGCACATACACGTCACAACGACAGTCGTTTCAAGGGCAAGGATGGGTACAAGTAGCATAGGGCGGCATCACACGAAGTTGATGGCAATAATGTATGTAACGAGGGTTTTTACGTTATTACTGTATTCCTGGCTGTGAATGTCGCTGCAAAACTGTGATCTATAAGCTGACATCCCAAGCATCGTTACTTGCAGCATGCGTATATAGCGCCAGGTACTGCGCAGTGATTGAAGCATCGTTCACCGGCCATTCACCAAAGACGTCGAAGGAAACAGAAGGCAATGGCTAGCAAAAGCATCACGTGACCATATCTTCTGGAGAATCGCGTTGACTGAGATTCAAGACAACGCATCGGGCGGACCCGTCCAATTTCCACCCTCTAGCGATCCTCCCGTCCAGCAATCGTCGTACAGGGTCGATCTAAAAGGCACCCGTGCGCTCTTTCGATATTCCTCCCACTAAACGCTCCCAGGCAAACCGTTCTTTGGATTGAAGCGGTGTGTTCTGTTTGCTTTTCCTTCTCCTCAGCTTGCTTGCTTGGGCGGTGTTCACGGAGACGAGAACGCGCAGGACGAGAACGCGCAGGGCGAGAAGAGCCTCAGGAACGGGTTTCTGACGTTTATTGCTTAGGCTTTGATCGCGCAGTACTTTGCTTTCTGTCACGGAACACCTTTTTGAAATTCTGTCGCCATGTCCGGCTTCGCTGTTCCCATCTCTTCAAGTCCTCCGTCCACGCCTGATAGTCGTCGTCGTAGCTTCCAATCGAACCCTTCCACCACTCCTGCCGGTCCTCCCCCAACTTCGACCGCCTCTTATACGCCTGCGGGTCCGCCGCCATCTTCGGTATTTGGCAGCTCACAGTTTCTTCCTAGCTCTAGTCCTGGGAGACTTTTCTCTCCGCCTAGACACAAGTCAAAGTCGCCGCTGTTCACATCTTCTGGTGGCAGCAAACAGCAGACGGGGTTGGATTTTGGTGTGCCTCCAAGGACGAAGAATGGAACGCCGGGTAGGCCACTCTTTAAGCGGTCCGCTTATGCTGCTCCTGGGAGCAGTCCGCCAAGGGACACGGGAAGCGATGGTGATGATGAGGATGATTCCATGGCTGACGGGGATGTGGATGAGGCTCCTGCGTTGGGGTATTCCGTAAGAGACATGATGGAGAACAGTATATCATCAAGCGTTCCAGACGCCAGCAGTCCGAGGGCTTCGAATGGACCGAGCTCAAGGTATACACCAAGAGGGACGAAGAGATCGCGTGGTGGTAGCAATCTGCGAAATGATCTGGGGTCATCTCTTCGGCGCTCGAAGAGCAAGGAATCCGCTATTCCCGGCATTGTAAGGGATCTTGCGGCTAACTCCGAGCCTGCGTTAGTCGATGGGAATGACGACATGATACTTACAACGGAGGGGGTGGTGGTTGAACTATACAATCAAGCCTCTGGAATACAGGCCAATAATCCAGAATTCAAGATGGCCCTTTCAACCGCTTCAGAGGAACTTGTTAACATTTGGAGAAGATTGGACGGTGGAAGGTTTCCTGGTACGGGGAATACGGATGGAGACATCATCGGTATTGGACCGGATGAGCGAGCATCTCCGATTGCAAAAGCTACATTCCTAAGCAGTCTCTTGCTGCAACTGCATTATCCGCCGCAGGCGAAGAAGTTTAGTAGCTTGTCACAATCGCACTCTAATCGATCTTCTCTTGTACTTTATTCTTCCAAACCGTCCAGCGTTCCAGGCAAGCCGGTTACAATACCGAAGCTCCTCCTGGACTGGCTCAATACCTTCCACAACCCTTACCCAGCCGCTTTGGTCGACTTGCAGGCATATCACCCGAATTCTACAATGCATCCCGACTTTTGGGATACCATCTACTCAGCTTGTCTTCGAGGCAAGATCGAAGAAGTGATCCGAATTCTCAAAGAGGCGGACTTTGTTTATGCGAAGACTGCTAAGGATGATGGAGAGTCGGAATATGGGTATCGAGGCGTGGCACTCAGTAACATTCAAACTGTCATTGGCTGGGCCATTCAGGTCTTACAGGAATGTCCGGCTGTTCAGAGTGGAGACTGGGAGATACGAGGAAGCTCTTGGACGATTTTCAGATTGAGGATTGCTCAGGCCGCCGAAGACTTGTCCAATTTCGCGGAAGGTGGAGATCAAGGGGACACCTCCATGGCCAATTCCTTCAACTCCTTTTCAGCCCCAAATTTTGGTATTCGGAGTCTGGCAAGCGACGGAAGAGACTCTCTGAGCTACACAGCGAGGCAAGTTAGGAGCAAAGTACCGTGGACCATTTACCAAAACTTGAAAGCCATGTATGGAATACTCATCGGCGGTACGACCGAGATTCTATCATTTTCGCAAGACTGGGCAGAGGCAGCAATTGCACTTACGGCCTGGTGGGATGGCGAGGAGGATGGACTTGCTTTAGGGAATTCAGTGGGCAGAAGTTCACGCAGCCATGGCCATTCTCAATCGCTTGCTTTGCCATTGACGCCGGAGGAAAGCCTCGCCGCATACCTTCGGAAATTGACCTCTGCTTTCAACCGCGTGACAGACGACACAGACGAAGACGCGTTTCAAATCAATACTCTTAATTCCGTCGAAGTTGGTCTAGCTTCTGTTTTCGGAAATGACGTCGAGGGAGTTATAGGTTTGCTGCGGGGTTGGTCCCTCACAATTACTTCGGCTGTCGTGGAGATTGCTAGTCTGGGTGGCTGGCTCAAGTTGTCTGGCGGTGACCGCAATGGGGATCTTATGATGGACTTTGACAAGAGTGACCTGATGGTTCTGAGCTATGGTCAACCCAAGAAGACCGTAAGCAGAGATGAAATTCTTGTCGAATATGCTGAAGGTCTATTCGGCCGGGATAAACTTGGAGATGGTGACTCATTTAGTGCTTGGGGGTCTAAGAAGGGAAACATCTCGAGAGAGGGATGGGAAATTGGCGTCCAAATTCTCGGCAGACTTCAAGACTCTGTTCTTGCCAATGAGAAACTCGGCGACCTCCTCTCAGTCGTGCCTCTCACTTCGAGTGTTAGAGTAGACAGGTTACTCGATCTCTGCAACAAGCTCAACTTGGCTGGCCAGGCGTGGAAAATTTCCGAGGTAATGAAAGCATAATTGACTGAGGTGACTGAAGCTGATTTTTATCCAGAAACACGCCGACGCTCTTGCGGAGACCACCTACAACTATGGAGAAGCGCTCATATATTACGCCCGCGCCCACAACGCAAAGAAAATGAAGAATGTCTTGGACCTCCTTATCTCTTATTGCCTTGTTTACTCTACTGCTTATCCTCCAGAAGTCGAACTCGACGACAAACTCAAGGTTCTTGTTTCCTCACCAACGGAAACCCTCAAGGGGATTGCGGAGTCGGATCCGGTTGCCGCGCAACTTCTCGCTAATCACTCGAGTGGCTATGCCACGTTACGTAAATTCTATGATCTCCGAGACGAAGAAGTGAACCTTGAATTTGGGAAGAAACCCAAGTTACGGGAGAAGGCACGCAAAAGAAAGGCTGCGGCTGCGCTTATTGCTGTGATCTCCAGCGCCGAAGACAACATCCACGGTGGGCTTTATGATGAGGGTCGGGGAGTTATCGTTAGCGTTGATGGCCTTCTGTCTCTATTAGGAGAAGCGTTGGTATTTGTTGGGCGTAAGTAATTTCTAGCATATCTGTGAAGGAGAGAGCTAAAGCGTTGGCGCAGAATCTGAGAGCTACTTAACACTCGAGCAAACATTCATCCTCCTGAAAGCCATTGAAGACCTTCAAACTGTGAACCCCCGGATCTATTCTCAGTGCGAAGAATTCTTCCAGACCACGATCAGCTCGCAAAGATACCGAGTATCTCCTCCTCGAGTGAGTCTTAAGAGAACGCTATCATCTGTGACGTCTTCTGGCAGCTTCTCCCTCATCGGAAGTTTCATGCTGAATTCTGAAACCAACGATTCAATCGGTAGTAGTGGAGTTCTCATAAAAGGAGACGTGAAGCGAGGCTGGGATTGGAGGAAGGGCCTGCCCCCTAAGGCGACTGGTGATCTGGTCCTGAGGATCTTGCGTCTAGAATTGGCGAAGGAGCTTGCGAGAGGGTGGTTGGTTGGCGATGAAGGGCATTTTTAATAATACGGTTTCGCTGTTAATAGGAGACAATAGTCTTGAAGGTGGATGTGGATATGCGCGTGGGACTTCCGAGTGTGGCATCGTTTCGAGTGTGGCATCGTTTCGAGTGTGGCATCGTTTCGGAAGTTCTAACAGTAGTCATATTGGGCTAATAGGGAGAAATTCCATGTACAACTAGAAAAGTGGGGATATCGTTACCTTCGGTCATTAAAACGCATAAGCGTACGCATACATTAGCCATTCTCTCATCCCTTTTTCTGCATACGACGCGATCTATGACGTATGATGTGAGCTAAGCTCGGAAGAGGCCGCTTTTACTCAAAACCTCAACAACCCCACAACATTTAAGCGTCTGCGACATTTCTCGTGAACCTTACCTCTGTTACCCAAGAGTGCAAGGTTACAATCGATCTGATTCCATCAAGTCTTCGAGATGGTGTTTAACCAGAGCCAAGAACGTACGGAGTATCTCGATATTGAGTCAATATACCAGCCTGACGAGGACGAGATCAAAGAGGAACCAGTCGAGGCCGAAGAAGTAGTGCAGACTCAACATGTACCAGCTCATGGGGGTCGACACATCGGTGGTGGAAATCGCAGGAAGACTAATGATATGGTGGTGAAAGAAGAACAGACGTCTGACGCCGAGGTCGTCGAATCAAATGCCCGCGAACAGAAAGTGGCTTCTCGGACACGACATCAACAACACCAGAGTGTTGATAATAAGGAACTTCAGAAATCTCCTACAAGCAGAGGTGGCGCCGGGCGCGGTGACCCAGAGATCGAACGTTCACACCAGAATATTCCCGCCCAACAAAGGCATTTGAGAAGTACGAGCCGCATGAACGATGGGGTTGGGGGTAAGTTAGGGGATGAGAGCGATGATAGTCAGGAGGCCGACGATATATTCCAACAGGCTCAATATAATGGAGAGAACTACAGTAGTTTTGATGACGACATACCGGTTGCCGTTTCGGGGAGACCTCATGAACGCACACCTCAGAGGCGCAAGTTCTCTTTCTTGCCGGCTGCAAATGTTTCGGCTTCTGTGCAGCAGAAGGTCAAGGAAGCTGCGAAGGGGAAGTGCTGGCTTTGTGGCTATTTCGGGAAACATGTTGCGCATGTTATGTCTAGCTCGGACAGGATTCTGGTAGGTATCTCAGGCTCAAACGTTGATGTTTCAGTAGGCGGTTTAGCTACTAACGCTCTTTCTTCACCGCAGTTTGATGCGTTCCGCGAGCAAGGACTAATACAAGTTGATTCTCAGCATGATTTCGAAAACCTCATGTATCTCTGTTCGGGCTGCCAGAGTCATTTTAACGAAAGACCTCCAGTTTGGGCGTTCCTGCCTGTCAACCTCTACGAGTTCATCGAAAACGAAGAGAAGTTTCAGCGTCAGCGAAAATTGGCCGCGGATGCAGGACATTTCTTACCTCGACAGCCATTTACCGTTGCTGGATCAGCTGCGGGCGGGAACCCAAAGAGAAGGAAAGATCATGAATTTGCAGGCATATCAGATAAATTGGATGCTATCCTTGAGTTTCCTGGAAGTCTCTCCAATATCCAGTATACCAGATATCAGATACGCGGCGGATATATTCCAGCTACGCCGTTCCTCAGGGACCCAATTATACATTGGTGGGGTAACCCCATGGCGGCGATTATACGAAGCGCAAGTATTGTCTCGGGTATCACGAGGCTCGATTACAATACAGAAGGAGGGCTGCCAGCAGATGAAGCTCAGAAACTCCAGCACTTATTATTCTTATACGGGCAAGCGTCTCCGAAGGTCAATCTATCACCGCAACACGGCACGGGAGATAGACGAGAGCAACTGGATGACCGTGATAACGGCGGTGGTAGCGATAGCGATAACAACGAGGACAATGGCAGGAAATCGCCCAAGAAGCAGACATCGATGCCGTCCCGACAGAATCTCCGAACCGGCCATGCAAAGCAACCAGCGTCCCAGCAAAATAAGGAAAGTCAGAGAAGAAGTGCAGGAGGAAACAGACAGCATAAACAAGGACAAAAAGTCGCCAGCGCCGGCTCTGGCGTTCCCCTCAAGCGAAAACGAGCCACTCCTGCTACCAGTCCTGCAGTCGAACCAAGGCAGTTCAAACTCAACTATCCCTGCACACTTGAGAGCACAAGCTTCGGAGAACGAGGTTCTCCTCCCCCATCCCTAACTCCTCACAACCACTTCAAAGGTCCCATGATCCTACCAAACCCCTACCGGTACAAATGCCCCGACACCCCCATGGCCACCCCACTCTTCGACGAACCCTTCAACTACGAGGACGAGGAATTAATGCGTCTCATAAATCCCTACGACGAGCTCCCCACACCAGATAGTCAACAGCATCCCCCCACAACCCTAGCGGAATTCCTGCGCTCTCTCCGCACGCGCGTATTCTCTCCTTCTATGTCTCATGGATGTAGTACGGGGTCTTGTGAGGATAGTCCGCGCAAGAATGCTTTGGCGAGGGCTGTGAAGATGGGAGGAGTGGAGGGAGTTGAGGGTGAGTTGGAGAGGCAGGAGTGGTTTTTTGGTCCGGAGGCGGAGTGGTGAGGGGAGAACGAGCAGGCTTTGGAGGGGTGAGAAAGAGGAAGAGGAGGGTGATTGGTAAGGAGGTTGCTATGGCGTGGGGCTTGCTTTATCCTTTTATTGGGCCTTGACTGACCTTTTTTTAACGGAAATGCCTCTTCTTTCTTCTGTTGCTCTTTTGTCTTTCTACGAAAGATTTCTAGTTAGCAAACAAGCCCGAGCCATAGGGATGGTGGAAGGAAGCTGATGGCACAATTATACTATCTTTGACCTCAATGAATGCAAATGGTTCTCGACAGTCTGTATAATAACTTGTCCTTTTGAATGGAGGTTTCCCGCGATAAAGCGGCAACACTCACGACCTGGAGCTACATGTAATGACATGGATCTACAGAGATCGATTGCTCGCCGCCTCTACATTCGCTGACTGACGCCTATTCAGAGATCTATTATTGAAGCTCGTCTGTATAACCTCAAGGATATTTCCTCCAAGGATGACCTCCATAAGCGAAGTATTCTTGGAGCTTCCCCTGGAGAAAGTATTTCTGCAGCGTGCCCTACAAAGTCCTGGGGAGTGCTTTTCCCCTGAGGGTTGTATTTTTGGAATGCATGTGTAGAGCTCCAAGGGATATGGATTGCAGAAGGGGATACTATACAGATGGCGTAGTAGTCCTGGTGGTGTCATTGTCCCTGAGGAGAAACATCCATCACCAAAGGGAAAAAAAAGTCCATTCGGAAACATCATACGGAACGTGTGATGCTGATTGAGTTTTGTGAGCAGCTTCAGTCAAGGTGGATTGAACGAGAGGGCCATCCCATCCGATAAACAAGCGAACGAACTCGTTACCTCCGCACTCATCCGAACAATAACCATCGGTTCTCTTCTCATACACTCCACGCCTGTTCCTTCCTCCCGAACCAGCATATACACCGGACGTGACCACCTATGATATCTCCTGGTCGGGGAGCCGGAGAATAGCATCTGGCAGGGTCTCTTGATACATATTTACTAAACACCCAGTAGACTCGGGTATCTAGTTGGTCGAAGTCGCTGTGTCCTGCCCGACCGATCAACTGAATCGCTATTTGTGGATGAGAGGGAGAGGGATAGAATAGACCGGCCGGGAATGATCTTCTGTCCGCCAGATTCGATTTACCCGTCGCCTGGGTTGCGACCTTCTCTTCCCTTTCTCTCCACTGACCTCCTCCTTTGGCTACGGAGCTTCCGCTTGTCCGAAAGGGAGAGATGACGACACTTCTGGTCTTTTCTTATCGGAGGTGAAGCTAGACAGCATCTACATGATTCTGTTCTCAGCCCTGGGGTGTTTCTTTCCTTTGCATGGCTTTCTTGCTCTCGCTCCTCATCCCTGGGTCGTTCTAGTCGCAACATCTGGGGTCGAGCCCCAGTCTGATTCCCCCGTACGAAATCAAGCATGGTGCAATTTATGTTTACTCCCATGTCTCTCTTTAAGATAAGACATGCACTGATATTTCTTTGCGGTCGACCGAGGAGTGGTGGCTTGGTTGAGGGAAAGGGGAAGAAATGGGATGGCAAACATAGAAATTTATATTATATGGCCATTGCGCTCGTTCGGGGCTTTCTTTCTGGGAGGATGGGGGAATCGATACTCGACTTCTTCGTTTGGCCATTCTCTATGTGCACGGGAGGCTTAGAGACTCTTTCTTGGTCGGGTTGCTCTTCTCGCTGTTGAACTTCCTTTGCGATCAGAAGGCGAAGAATAGTGGGTGTTTAATACATACCCACCTACCACCGACGAACCGCTTTCCTATTATCCTACTGCGCTTTCGTATTTCCCGGCTTGCCAACAACGATGCCGTCCCGGATACACGAGTCCAGTCCTGTCACTCTGGGCCTCCGAAATGGCCTCGCGGCTGTCTCCACCCTCGCGTTGATATCCTTCCTCTCACCGCTGGGTCTGTTGCTCTTCCTGACATACCGCATGATTAGATGGAAGAAGCGCGGGCGGTCTGAGAGCGCATACAACCAATGCGTCATCCTGATCTACAACCTCCTTCTCGCGGACCTCCAGCAATCACTCGCGTTCTTGATCAGCTTCCACTGGATCCGCATTGGCAAGATCGAGTGGCCGTCTCCGGCGTGCTATGCTCAGGGCTGGTTCTTGTCGATGGGTGATCTGTCTAGCGGCATCTGGGTCTTGACGATTGCTGTGCATACTTTCTTCTCTGTTATCAAGAGGACGCAGGTTGCGCATTTGCATTTCGTGTCTGGGTTGGTGGGGATCTGGCTATTTTGCCTTTTGCTGTCGATTATGGGACCTATTACTCATGGCAAGCATATATATGCCAGGGCCGGCGCATGGGTATGTTGTCTTTATATTAAGCAGTTCTTTGAATAGCCCCTTCGCTGATTCTTCTAATAGTGTTGGATAGATGGGAAGTACGAGAATGAGGTAATTACCTTCCATGTCAAAGATACCCTTGAAGAGATTGATCAGAGTTCGCTGACCGCAATGTAGAGGCTTCTCCTCCATTACCTGTGGATCTTCATCTCGCAATTGGGAACCCTCATCCTATATGCCAGTGAGTTTTCAACCCCCTCCACCTATAGACATCAAGAGCAGCAGTCGCTGACCTGATATGATTCGCAATAGCCTTATTCATCATCCTCAAGCGCCGTGTGAAGACCATCGACAGCGTTAGCCATTCCAACTCAAGACATCGAATCCACCGGATAGCCCGCTACATGGTCTTCTACCCTGTTGCCTATGTGATCCTCAGCCTTCCTCTCGCAGCCGGCCGCATGGCCTCCATGACCGGAAAGAGCCTACCCATGGCCTACTACTTCGTCGCCGGCGCACTGATGACCTCGAGCGGTTTCGTGGACGCCATCCTCTACGCCTTCACCCGTCGCGTCATTGCCCTCTCGGACGAGCCGCAGGTGTCGGCCTGGAACATGGACGGCTTGCGGAACGATGTTCCGGCGAATCCTCAAAGGAACTTTTATGTCTCGCGATGCGAATTTTCGATTAGAGCGTCGACAGATGACATAATCTTCAAGGAGGCTAGACTGGATTCTCAGGGTTTTATTAAAGTTGACCAGACTTTCACCGTTATAAGGGAATCGGCTCAGGCTCCGGCTGCGGATACACCAGTTTCACCCTTAGATACGAGGCCGAGTCACACTTTCTGAGTCTAGCATTGAGGGGTGAGGCAGATGGTATTTGTCGTCATGGTGAACATTTGGGCCTCTTTTCTGGACTACATACTCTCACGGAAACCGAAGCCGAGGAAAGGGGACTTGGGGCATAGCATCGCCCGGGTAAAGGGAAAGCGGAACTAAGATTTCCGATTCTTCTCTCTGCCTTCTGCAGCAGCTCATCCTGTTGCTGAAACCACGAGATGAACATCATTTCGATCTCACTAAAGACCTTGGAAACACACCAGGGAATCTTTCTGCCGATATCACCATTCATCCTCCTGCAATCGGGTGTCACCAATCCTCTCATCTATGACTCTATTTTAACATACAATTTCTCCTTAATCTCACGAACAGTAACTTTAGCTTTTATTGGTTTTGCGGTCCATCTTTACATCCCTCCTTCTCCTTCTGTGCAAAATCCCCGGAGTTCTTTTCTTATATTTATGGAGCTGGAGGGGAGGTGTATTTGAATCTCGCAAACGAACGTCGATGAAGATTTCTTGCTTTTTAGCGATTTAGCGTATGCAAAAATGCGCAGAACGCTTGGCACCCTTTTCCGAATTTTCGCTTCCCTTCCACCACTTTGCTT
>JAJDMY020000429.1:0-35254 GCA_022345705.2 Sabuloglossum arenarium
TCTAGTTAGAACCAGCTGCAGGTAGGAAATGCCTTAATAGCCACTGGTTATTGCTGAAAGGTATAGGCCTCCCAGCTGGGTACTAGTAAAAAATCGCGTTTTGGAAGCTAGGCTCCTCAGAGGCTTTCTAGTTAGATTTTTCAACAAGAGCCAGTTAAACCATAACCTAGTGTCTAGTTGAGAGACACCCTATTATCTAGTTGAACCAAACCACCTAACCTAGGCATCTTTGACTAGACTTAGGCATTTGAGCAGGGTAACCAGCAGGGTAACCCCTTGCCACTGCTAGGTCCTATAACCACCTAAACCTAGGCACCTTTAACTAGAGTTAGGCACTTGAGCAGGGTAACCAACAGGGTAACCCCTTGCCACTTCTAGGTCCTATAACCACCTAAACTTAGGTACCTTTAACTAGACTTAGGCACTTGAGCAGGGTAACCAACAGTGTATCCCCTTGCCACTGCTAGGTCCTATAACTACCTATCCTCTGGGTGTACACAGGCACCCCCTCACTAATTCCTTGGGTGTCACAAGCACCCCCTTCAGGCACTATTAGCCTAATCAAGTGATACAGGTACCTACTACAGGCGCTCTCAGCCTTCCCAACTACTAACTCCCTTGGATGTTACAGGCATCCCCTTCAGGCACTCTCAGCCTACCCACTGTACCCATAAGGCTCGATTTCCAACAATCCTGTATCACATAGACCGACCTTGTGAAGCGAGGTGAAAAAGGCCTGCTGACGATTAACCATAAATCTCATATCATCTAGATATTTTTTCGCAATCGTTAAGGTTTGTATTGAAGCATTATCCTATATGAAAATTGAGCCTTTTTCCATTATAGTTGGTAGTTCCTACTTGAGTATATCGATATAAACTCTAGCAGTCACTCTTCCACCTGCTAAACCTTTATCGCCATTCATGATGTATAGATCCATACGTCTTGTACTTGCAAAACCTGCCCATATTATTAAAGAAACCCCCTTGGATTTCCGAATACTCCCTACAAAGCGTAGTGACCATTTTTGATCTGGTGTACGAAAACACCGTTGACGACATTTTCCAGACCTTCAAACAACAGAATATTCATGACTCGAAACTACCTTTGACCTCTCATCAACACTCCAGAACTCATGCTTTCATGCCTATTGCAGTTTTTTTTGTACATGCTCAGGTTCTAGGAATGGACATTTCTCTTTAGTCCATTTGCGAATACTATTTTCAGCTAGATGGTGCTGTACTGTTTGCTGAGATAAATCTGGAGTAATATTGATATAATGTCTGGTTAGGATCTCTCTTAGCACTTGTAAGAAGCTGTCTATCTAATTGTTTAGTTGATTTTGTAGGCCTGCCACGTGGAGCAGTCTTTTGATTTTCGCGTTTGAAGTTCTTTTTAACAGTCTAATAAACTGTTTTCTCTTCAAAGACCAATAACTTTGCAATTTGAGTGGCCAGAGTGCTAGCTTCATGTACCCCTATGATTTTAGCACTCTGGTGCGGTGTGGGCTCCTTTCTCGAGGTCTTTAGCAGACATGGGGTGGGTGGCATGAGTGAGGACACGATGTGTTTACAAAACACGAAGCGCATTTTGGGAATTTTCGCTAAATCCGTACATGATGACAGGTGTTTGCAAGTTTCCAGTGAAAATCTTAGCATTTTACCTCGCAATACCCATCGCATTAATGGAATACAATTATCAGCAATTTATGCCAATTGCCAACCACAGATTAGTTAAATCACTCGTTTTTTTAATAGTATAGTGATATCGTATGTGCAGAGCCTTTCCTTATCAGCTGGCAAAGCTTCTTGATCCGTAGTTCTATTGTAACTAATCATAAGTCAGTACTTTTGCACATAGCCTAATTGCTCCTATTTCAGTCCTTACTATGCGATATAGGTTGTCTGCGAAGCAGTTGGATGGAATAAAAGTTCAATTGGAGTTTGACATACCATTTACAGCTATTGCGAAGTCGATTCCTTAGTCATACAAAATGATTATGGAGATTTGAAAGAATCTTCAAGTATGGAATGCAGTGAAGCTGCCAGAGTTAGTTTTAACTGGCCCAAAGAAGCTGATTCCAGCAGAGGTTGATGTAAGGATCCTATGCAAAGGATACTTATAGGCTTTGTGTATAGTGTGATGATTATCAGTCTCCTTGTTGTTCGCCGGCACTCCGACGTATACCTGCTGTGCTGCACTATATGGTTTTATATAAGGCAGACTATTCGCAACTCGCTGGGTTCTCAATGGTACGTAACTTAATTGGATAGATGATAGCTCTGATTTTATTGATGCTAGAACTAATCGATGACCTCTCTACTCAGGCCAGCTCGCTATATTTATATACTGCAGGGTAGACTTAGAATGAGGCTTTTTATCACCTGACTCTCTTGGTCTAGAAGATGACTCCTAGGAGGCCCACCATTGGGCGGCGTCTCCCTGTCAGGCTGCTATATAGGCGAAGCTAGTACTATAGCTGGTACTACCATGACTGTTGAACAGGTAAGTTTTCTTGGTTCTAGGAGTTCCTAAACCAATGGTTACAATAGGATATCATAAACCAGTTGACTCTTGACCCTATTTTATATCTCAACGAAGTAGTAGCATATATCAGGGGAAAATATGCTGTAGATATCAACCTCTCTATAATTAGTCACTATCTAAAGGCCAGGAGTATTTCTAAAAAAAAGTTGCAAATCTTCCACTTTAACCCTATATCTATATCTATACTGATCATCATACTAGCTACAAAGACAAGCTCTTGAGTGTAATTAAGATCTTTAAAACTACTAGATGGGCAACCTCATGAAGTAGATAGTCCACCAAATGCTCTTTCTTGATGAATCTGCTGTCAATGAGCGTTCACTCGAGCGTCGAAAGGGCTGGGCTCCTCGAGGCATTACTCCTCACCAAATACTCTCGTTTAAATGGTCTGAGCACTGAAGTCTCTTGTTATGCTATAGCAGTTGAGGGTTTGTCTGCTATAACATTATACATGGCAGTTTTACAACATCTACATATAACGCATTCATCGTAGAGTAAGTGCTATCACAATGTAAACTATTTTCGGCCCTAAACAGTATCTTCTGCATGGATAATGCTCGAATTCATTGCTCAGAGGTATGTTTTTTTCATTTACTACTAGCAATTACTAATGCTCTTATTAGGAACTATGAACAATATGTAAAGAGGCTGGCATCGTGCTTGCATTTCTACCTTCTTACTCCCCTAACTACTCGCCAGTCAAAGAGGTCTTTTCTATGCTGAAAGCTTAAATGAAATGACATTGTGAATTGGCTGGACTGCACTTTGATCTTGGAACGTTCTTGCAATCCATGTTTACTGCCTTTGATAGTAGAGTATTGGATCATTTCTGCAGCTGTCATATTCATGTGGAAGAAGATGAAGAGTAAAAATATGATATTTCATGATTTATGTAGCTAAATTCTAGCTATGCTCAATTGTATCTGTGTAGCTACATAGCTACTAAGCTGCACTGCAATTTTAGCTCCAGCAGAGTGGCCTATTTACATGTCAATTTCTTTTTATGAGTATTAAGTAACATGAATGAAAACCTTTTCGCCTGCTGGCAACCTGGGCTGAGTGAATAGAGGCAATACAATTTTGGCATGTCCCTGTTTGCTGCTATGGGGAGATCTCAGGTAGTTCCACTCGCAACACAATTCTCATTCCGGGGACTATGAACTAGATTGAGTCTCTTTGCCGTGTAAACTTCATGACGTTCCTAGCCAATAGATCGCCCAAGTCTTCTAGAATTTCGAGACGACGCCAATCCTCTGCTCATAGTTTCGCAATAGCGTGTAGCCCATATGCAGCCCTCTCAAGTTGTTCTGCCACATTATCCAGAAGTGCTCCTTGCCCAGGGTACTTCTCTCTATACCATGCAATATATTGGCTTGTCAGCGCAAGTGGGTCTGTCGGCGAGGATCGTGGCTCTACCATGCTTTCAGATGAGGAAGGCCTGCTAGCTGCACCTGTAGGATTTGATGCTTTCGGCCTATTCGAGACCTCAGCAGGCATGCTATAGGGCCCAGCAGGTCCAAATGGTACAGGGACAGGTAGAGCGTACGGCGAATAGCACGGTGGTAGTGCTGGTAAAGCAAATGGCGAAGGAGCTGATGCTGCAGTCGAAGGCGGCAAAGGAGTTGATTTCTGAACCTTTTGTATATTCATAATCAAATTCAATATCACCAATTGAGGGCTGTGAATCGTAGCCATGCACTCGTCAACTGCTTGAACCCATTGGCAAATTGAATAAAAGCTTAGAGGATAATGCCCATCCTTGATGCGTCCAACCGGTAGGCAGAAGGAAGCTAAGTTGCGACAGTTAGGGGCTCGGCACTTGTAGAGCTCCAGAATCTGGTTCGTTGTACTAGAATGAGGAGCTGCTCTGGCTTCGGCAATGCGTTGGTTCATTGCGGTATTCTACTAATAATGAGTATATCTACAAATAATAATTCAAAAAAGCTTCAAAGGAACTAACCTTCTTAGAGGAGTGAGTCTTTTCGGCCTCTTTGTTGTCGTCTTTAGCGTCATCTTCGCTCTCGTCCTCATATGGCTCGAGAGCTTCCTTTTCCGGCTCCATAGACAATGCTTTAAGCTGGCAAGCAATCTTCCAGCCCAGTTTCACGTCTTTTTTGCTTTTATCCTGAAGATAAGTTCCAGCAAGTTTGTCGAATAGCTTCCAGTCCTCCAGGCTATCAATATCGGATTGACAGCTCTCTTTTTTATTGTATACTATCTTCGCTCCGCTAGTTCGAATAATGACGTCCCGCCCTAGTCTAGTACAGTATTCTGACATTTTTTGAGCCTCGACACCCATGAATCTGGCATAATCGAATGCTCCAGCCGTCTGCAACATTGTTCGCGAATATATACATACCTTGTCCACGAAGACGTCAATCGACAGGGTATATTTCGTCGGTAGAGGCTCCTGCGGCTTTGTAAGCTTTTTGCTAACTTGTTGCTTCGATTCTAGGTCCGAAAGATCATTGGAAGTAAGGTCAATATGTTCTGGAATCTGTGACTGTCTTTTTTTTGTTTGAGGCGGCCGGGACCGAGCAACACTGAATGAACCAGCATTTTCATACGCTCTTCTGGATGGCACAACTTTCCTCTTCGATTGGGCATGGTCTGGAGGCATTTAGATGGCTCGTTGTGGTTATCTAGGCCTAATGCACTAATAATTGCATTCCATCGATGCGATGGGTGTTGCGTGGCGAAATGCCAAGATTTTCACCGGAAACTTGCAAACACCTGTAATGGCCTAGTACTGTAATTCTCGAGTCTTTCATCCGCTGCCGGTTGCGGCTTACACGACTCCAACATGGTCCCAGTATCTCCCCCATCTTTGAGCGATTTTCTACAATCTCATGTATAGTTATCCTAATCCTCGCAAGAAAATCACTCTCAAGGAATAACTAACCAACTGGAATAAGGTATCCTAATTCGAGTCAAAATCTTGGAAATTCCCTTCCAGTTGTTATTCCAAAGGCGTTTCGTTCATTGCAATCTGTTCTATCGCTCGGTGCAAAAGCCTTATTTAACGGGGATGGTTGGTGTGGGGTTCGGCGATTTAAATGTCCAGATGGTTGGCAGTGCGACCCGGGCTGGTTATGCTTCAAACCCACGAACATCAATCACGCCGCGCAACACAAGGATGGCAAGATATCTTTCGATCTCCCAGTCCTAATTTGGTATGCATGGACATGTTCCAGGCTTGCATTGTAGCTTATTGCACAGATATCCTACATGGCTGGATTGAACTATCCTACTCTGTACCTATCAAAGGGATACGGGAAGTTCGCTTGGCTGCAGCCTCTCCCGACATTTGCACCGCTCGCGGCCTCGTTCCGCCTATCGCCTATCCGCTCTTTCGGTCAACTCCCAGAGGTTACATGGTGTCGTGTGTGATGAGACGTAGCATACCCGTTCAGCTACCATAGCATGCAACGTATATATCCCACCCCCAGTTCCTAGATTCGCGCACCATATTTTCTTCTCCTCTTCTTTTTCCTCTGCCTAAGACGACAACAACCACAACCACCATCGCCATCACCCAGAACAAAATGGGTGTCTGGCTTGATAGTTTCCGTCCTGCCGCCGGCGGAAACGCAACTACCCAGGTCATCGATGAAGATGGCACCGTGCTCGAGAGCAGCGGGCCCCCGACCGGAGGGGAGGTGTTGCATCGAAAGTTGAAGGGGAGGCATATGCAGATGATCGCCATCGGTGGCTCTATTGGAGCCGGTTTGTTCGTCGGGTCGGGGAGCGCGTTGAGGACGGGTGGGCCGGCGTCGTTGGTCAGTAGTTAACCTGACTACTCTCGTCGCTGCCCTCGCGCTTTCGGTTATGTGGCTGACTGATAGGGAAATTAAATAGGTAATCGATTTTACCATTATCGGAGTCATGTTGCTCATGACGATCAATGCGCTGGGGGAGTTGGCGTCGATATATCCAGTCGCGGGGAGTTTCTATACGTATTCGGTGAGGTTCATTGATCCGGCTTGGTAACCATGTCCATTCAAAAATTCTTTCCTCAGTGTGATCGTAGTTGTGGCCGTTGTTAACATGAAGAAGGGGCTTCGCCATGGGCTGGAACTATGCAGTCAACTGGCTCGTCATCCTCCCCTTCGAGCTCACCGCCGCCTCCATCACCATCAAATTCTGGAACTCCTCCGTCAACCTTGGGGTGTGGATCACGATATTCCTCCTGCTCGTCATCGCCGTCAACCTGTTCGGTGTGCGCGGCTACGGTGAGGTCGAGTACGCCCTCGGTGCCATCAAAGTCGCTGCCATCATCGGCTTCATCATCCTCGGTATCATCATCAACGCTGGTGGCGTCCCCACCGACGATCGAGGATATATTGGTGGCAGGTATTGGCGCGATCCAGGCGCGTTCGCGAATGGGTTCAAGGGGTTTTGCTCTGTATTTGTGACGGCGAGCTTCGCATTTGGTGGTACGGAGTTGGTTGGGCTTGCTGCAGCAGAGGCGGCGAATCCGCGTAAGACGATCCCGAAGGCTACAAAGCAGGTACTCTGGCGCATATCGCTCTTCTACATCATCTCGCTCCTTGTCTTGGGCCTCATCGTGCCATCCAACTCTGAGGTCCTGCTTGGCGCCTCAGGTGGACATTCCAAAGCGTCTCCCTTCGTTCTCGCCATCAAGCTCGCGGGGATCAAAGTGCTCCCTTCCATCTTCAACGCAATCATCACCATCTCGGTCATCAGCGTCGCAACATCGTGTACCTACGCATCCACGAGGACCATGCAAGCTCTCAGCCAGCAAGGGATGGGCCCCAAAATCTTCGCCTATGTCGATCGTGCCGGGAGACCACTGTATACACTGATCATCGCGCTCTCGTTTGGGCTTTTGGCCTTTGTCAACGAGGTGCCCACCGGAGGCGTCATTTTCAACTGGCTTTTGGCTCTGGCAGGCCTGAGTAACTTCTTCACGTGGGGAAGTATCTGTCTCGCTCACATACGTTTTCGAACCGCATGGAGTAGGGATGGACGTGCACTTGACGAACTTCCATTTCAAGCTAGTAAGTTAGCCTCTCAATTCCCCACCTTCCACTATAGCCTGAGTAAGCCCTGTGTCTTTGTTTTCGTGGCAACTGATATTTGCGCAGTGTTTGGCGTCATTGGTAGCTGGATTGGATTGGCTCTGAACATCCTATGTCTCCTAGCTCAATTCTGTAGGTGGCTCACGCTTCCTCCTAAGTACCTACACATAACTAACCCTCCCCTAGATATCGCACTGTTCCCTGTCAGTGGGTCCCCTAGTGTAGAAGTCTTTTTCCAATCCTACCTCGCCTTCCCCACTGTGATTGTCTGCTACATCTTCTGGAAGTTCTACACCGGCAACTGGAGCTGGTATGTCAAGATCAGAGATATGGACCTCGATCAGGGCCGCCGGGGAGCCAATCTCGCAGAAGCGAGGGAGAGGGTCGAGAGGGCTGCTTGGCCAATGTATAAACGGGTTTGGGATTTCCTATGTTGATTTTTCGTTAAGATATTCCTTGGTCCCCGCAAGACAGCAGAAACAGCCAGCTGCTGGACATGTGCGTGTTTGTGGTTTCAAAAGGAAACTGCTCCGTTACACCGGATTTACCTAATCGACGTCTAGTGTTGCACCTGACGACTCTGTTGTAAGTACTCCGCAATTGAAATAGAGCACGCCTGACACAATAACCCTGTAATGGAGTTAGAGATAAAATAGCAGCTGACCTGAGGCCAAAAGAGATGGGCTAGATACTCAATATGATGGAACTTGCGTCAAGGAGGTATTTCCAATCGCTAAACCCACCCAAAATAATACTATCCACCATCCGCATCTCAATCCGATGAATAAGACGATAACCGTCTTGGGACATGCGAACCAGAACAGGGCCTTCGGTCATTCTAAAACCTTGCGGGAAAGGAGATAACTCTACCTATCTGCCAAAATATCATTTGTCTTACCCAGATCACAACTCATCTCCCTTTGTTCTTGGGCTTTCAGACTTGTTTTGGCAGGAGGCTCGGACGATGCGGCCTAGTTTGAGAAAGCCAAGCTTCGAGAAAACTCGATTCTTAGGGAACCCTAATGCCTCTTTTTGGTTAGATGGCGGATAAGGTATATACGGCCTAGGGGGGTTCCGGTGGTGTAGAGGTGCCTCGCTCATGTGGGGGTGTTTTCCTGAAGATAGCGTAAACTGCGTCGGTGGGAGGGTCCTGGCGTTATCCTTCAAGAGCCCTGGGACAACATGAAATTTCTGCCGCATCGCGAAATGAGAGCCAGAAGTAGTTCCACGTGCTATGAATTGTTGCGAACAAGAGAATAAACAAAGCGAAAGGAGTATATCCTAGTCTATCTATCCAATCAACCATCGTGAGACAAGGAACAATAACAGAAAAGCAAAGTCTAAAACTATCCATTCCAATATCTCCACATAAGAAACAATGCCGCAATATCGGCCTTAATTATTATTATTAGCTCCCTTCACCCTCTCCACAATCCGTCCTTCCAACCTGGGAGCGATTCCCTTAGTCCAATCAGCAGTCAACGAGTCGTCGTCAACCATATTGACCTGGGCTGGAGATATGCCGACGGCACGGAGCCATTTGTCGACATATTTTCGGGCTAGCGTCTTCTTGCGTTCATCTTCACTAGGTCCGGAAAAGGGGTAGCGAGTTGCCGGTTCCTGGTTATTATTGTTGTCGGCGTCGTCGTCGGTGTCGGCGTCGATGAGATGGTCTGCAGTTGCATGTTGAGGATCAGCATCGCAGTTCCGCAGTGGTTCGTGAATGCCTCCGCCTTCACTCATTTTCTCTACCACGCAGCCCCACACGCTATCTAGAGCCTTTCCCCAACGACCCCACCGCCCGATCACCTTCAGACCCATGAAGTATTGCCGTATGATGGTGCTGAGCAGTAGCCCACTTTCCTCGTCCACGACTTCTTCCGCATCTCCACCTTCGCTCTTCACGAGCAGCGAGCTGTACCCATCCTTTCCCCTTGCCATGTAGCCCCTCGTTGCCACAAGATATTTCTTCTCTGGCTGGATGGCACGCCCACAAAGTGACACTCGTAACACACGGCTCCCGGCCGGCATCGACACGTCAAACTCAAAGGCGATGTTAGATACTTGGGGAAACCTACCCTCAAGAGACGGAAGGTTGGAGACACCGTTCTCCAACGCGGCGACAATCGCGCTTCCAGTGACACGGAGAGATACAACGGGATCCTCAAATGGGAAACAGCTCATGATGTCTCTAAGCTTCAGCACTCCGGGGGGGTATATCTGATCTCCCCGGATGGTTCCCGACGCCATGATGGCGCAGTCGGTGGAGTAGTAGAAGCGCATGAGATCGCAAATGAAATTCCCCAAATTCGACTCCGCTTGCCGCACAGTAGTGAAGCGGCCGTCCAGAGGGACCACCGTGTAGCCAATCGGTTTTTCCAGTTTGGTCTTGAGACTACATGTCAGCTTCTCTACTAATGCAACCGTGGCAGGGTCCTCGACGATATTGCGCATGATATCGCGGCGAATGATGTTAAACGTCCACGCTCGACCACCCCCACATCTCCGCGCTTCGATGTAGCTGAGCTGCTTGAAATCGCTTCCTGACCGGAGGATATGGGTGCTGTTGACGACCTGGTGGTTGTAGTAATGATCGTGACCCCCGAGAATGATGTCGATGAGTCCAGCAGGCGTATTTGTAGCCAACTTAACGTCGTTTGGCTCGCGCATATGGGTCACCGCGACGATGATCTCTGCACCCTGTTCTCGTAGCAGCGGTACAAGCTCTAATGCTGCTGCAGACGCAGACTTGTAGACCAGATTGGGCGGGAGCGAGTTAATCGTGTCCAGCCACCCTCGTTCCACAAGACCCACCACACCGACTTTTATCCCGTTTGACGCGGTCAGCAGAGCCGTCTTTGCGCGCCCGCCGAGGGATACATCAGTCCCTAGAGCCGGGTCTAAAACATTCGCAAGGAGCCACGGGAACGTGCATTTAGCTGCCAGATAACGAAATTGTGGAACGCCGAAGTCTAGATCATGGTTCTAAAGACACCGCCGCTGGCGGGATTCAGCCACTCACCCTGGGCCATCAACGCAAAATGTTCGTTAAAGGTAAAGGCTACGTACGCCCACACATGCCGCATCCGTCCCGATACCATTTAGCACGGGAACCATGTGCTTTCCCTTCGTGACCGAGCTCTCCAGACTCGGGTTGAACGCGTCGCCCGAGAAGAAGGTAAGCAGCTCGGGCTGGCCAGCGAAGGAGGCGTTTGAGCGATAGTGATTTACCAGCGTCTGAAAACGAGCAGCGCCACCGACCGGGTCTCGCGAACCGGATTCAATGTGATAGACGTCATTAAAGTGGAGAAACCGGAGATCAGGAGCCGCTGCGTGAGCGAACGATGCAGCGGGCAAAGACATGAAAAGACAACGAAGTCTAGTTTTGCGTTCAATGGCAGTCTTGTACTGGTATAGTCTCGGTTCAATTCTGACGGAGTTGAGGAACGTATCTGGACGGTGTGTTAAGCTGGTTCCAGTTGACGTCCGGGTCGGAATCTTACTAAGCGACTGAACACAACGTTATCTGGCGGCATCAAGGCGACCACGCACCAACAACATCATCAATACGATCGTACAACACTGCTTCTGTTGCATCACCTAGGAGGTTCTGCCGCTGCGCCTTCCCATGAGTCTTATGATGTCGCTGTCCTGTGCGGTCTAAAACGCTCAAGTCCAATTAAGCACCCACATATCCTACCTCTTTCAGATGGCTCTCGGTATTTCGATGCTAGATATCGACGACAGAGTGGGCGTGGCCTTCAACCCGGAAGTGAGCCAAGATGTAGCCAAGAGGGGCTGTTCAGCTTGGTTGTTCAGCCGTTCAGCTCATAACGAGAAATGACCAATTAATTACAGCTGGACAGGACCTCGGGCGGCGCCACACGTCACGCCAAGCTTAATTAAAGTATGGAGTTTATGACTCTTCCCTGCTTAGGCAACAGCCCACTGAATCGCTCTGAGCCATACAAAGTAGCTGCACCTGATATGCAAGACTTCCCTATTTATGTCCTTCGTCGTTCCTCCAGGTCGAACGAGTCTCCAGCCCACTGCTTGCTCAAACAGAAGACATGCAAACCCGATCGCCAAGATTCGGGCCGTTGCGCCTTTTTCTCCTCATTCTTTTCTCCTGCCTTTCCCTCAGCAACGCGCCTTTACTCGCTCGCGCCACTGTGGCGTACCCCACCGCTAACGACCAAGCAGTCGAGATATCTGTTGCTCGGTGGTTCTACTGGGGCCAGACTGCCAACGACATCTCCACGTTGCTCAGTCAGAAAAATGCTCGACTCACTCAGATTCGGGTCGAAGACCGCTCCGTCCCAACTTTCACCGTCACGATGGTCGAGAATACCGGCGATTACAACAGCGGGTGGTGGTGGTATTATGGTGTCGACGCCAGTGCACTCAGCGGGCTTCTCAATGGAAAACGACTGATCAGCATTGACCCCTATTTCACCTCGGCGGGTCTCAGATTCGCCGTCGTCATGGTGCCGAACAGCGGAGCGCAGAATCGAGCTTGGTGGTGGTACTATGGCGTTGACACTGCAAAGGTCAGCAGCCTCCTGTCACAGAACAATGCTAGACTGGTATCATTGCGCCCTTACAACGACGGCGGAGCTCAACATTTCGCCATCATTATGATCTCCAACACCGGTCCAGACTATACAGGTTGGGGTTGGTGGCTCAACGCAACCCCTGACTTCATCTCTGGCAAGATTGCGGCAGGATCTCGGGTGATCTCTTTGGCTCCCGATCCCTTCGGGAACTGGGACGTTATTTTGGTTGATAGCGAAGGTGAGGGATGGTGGTGGTGGTACGGCTTGAATCCAAACACAGCCTTGTCGAACCTGAATAGCCACAACTCCCGTCTCATCGATGTATCCAGTTATATCGACAACGGCGTTCGGAAATATGCCATCGTTGAACTCGATGACAGCAACCCTCCACAATCACCCATCAATGCACAAAGCACAGCGGTGCGGACCCACGCCGAACAGAATGGATGGGCAGGAGGATATCACGGTTCCTACTTCGTCCAGTCATCACAGTCACCAAATCCCATCGCTGCCGACAACTCCAACTTCAGATACGAACCCGCTAGCTCAATCAAAGTCCTCTACCTGCTTTACACGCTCAAGCAGAACATCAACCTCGACAGCATGATCACCTACTACTGGCCGAACTCTGACAATCCAAACCCGGGGGTGTGCCCCGCCGACGCTGTGGCAGAGACTCCGGCAAACGCGCGGCAGACTACCTTCAGGAACGCCCTCACACGGATGATGGGGGAATCGAATAACGTCTTTACCCGCGCATTCGCCATCCACTGGGGTCTGGATCCAGTGCAGAACATGGCCACCAGCCTCGGGATGTCGAGTACGCATTTGAGACAACCATATATCGGCTGTGGCTTCAGAGGAGCCGTCCGCAACGAATTGACCCTCGAAGACGCGGCGAAGCTCTACAGCAGTGTCGATAGAGGGGTTGCGCTTTCCGGAGCGGCACGCACTACGTTCTTCAACATACTCGTCGGTGGGAGCCCAGCTGCAACAGACGCTTTCGGTAAGGTCGTCACGCAGGAAGCCAGCGGCTTGGGCAAGTCAGGGATCGTGCCTCAATTCCTCAACAAGCTCAACGTCCGATGGAAGGCTGGCAGTTATGCATTCTGCCTCTCCCCCACCTGCGACGCCCATAAAACCGATTTGTCTATCACGGGGTGGATGAGCGTGCCTTTCAACGGCGCCAACGGTATAAGCCGAAGCTTCCTGTTTGGTGACTTTGTGAATGATCTCTTCATCCCTTGCGCTCCGAGTGGTACTTGCTCAAACCTGGCGAACGCAAATACTGAGCTCTTTGCGAATGCCGCCGAGTGTTCTCGCGCCACCATAAGACAAGCACTCGCCAGTTGGTAGAGTTTCTTTTACTGTACTGTCATTCTCTCATATCTCAGCCTAACACCGAGTAGCGTATTCGTTCCAGAAACGTATTCATATTAGACTAATTGGTAACTTGTTCTTGAAAGTGCGTGGAGAGAACGCGAGGATGTAATCATACCAGGTAGTGGCGGGATGTTGGTGATGTTGACGTCATGTTAATAATCCCCTCTTTCCCGAAATAAATATAAAGCAGATAAAACTCACCGTGGTTAACGAGCAAGCTCGCAATGCAATCTACACTATGAATACACCATTACTTAGCTTCAAGCAGCAGAGGGCTCCTGGGGAGCATACGAATGAAGGTGTCCGAATCACCGGCGGCTCAAAACATCTCCGGTTATCTTATCTTATCCTCCAGCAGTGCTTCGGAAAAACTAACCGCCGAACACCAAACAACACAACTGCGAAACATTTTTCAACCACCTCCAGAACCCAAACCAGATCATTTTCATCATTTATTTTTACGTCGCTCGACTCGCAAAGATAAGCGCCTTAACAGCGTACAATCTCCGATCGTATAAGTGTCATGGTAGTCGTGCGGCTTTGAAACGGAGTTGTGTTTGCGGAACGCCGGTGTAGAGTTATTATCTGCGGAGTGGAAAAGCGAGGTCCAAAAGGCGCCGATGATTCCAACTGCCACCAATCAGTGCACGGGGCGAAAGGAGTTCGCCAGCTCTCGTGAAAAGGGAAGCGGATTTCTCGCGACCATTTTTTTTCGGACATGTTCCATAGTAATCGCCACAGGGTGTTCGTACTCGGGATGCCAGGATGGTTCAGATACATGCATGTAGCTACTCTACACAGTGCCTGGCATCATTCCCAGATACCAAGGATCAATCCGGAAGCCCGTACCCGGTACTCTTCCCAGCACCACCTCTACGAAACCACCACCTCGCAAAAATCTACGGTTTCCTTTACGGGTACTGCGTACTAAATACGCTCGAAACCGATCACATCCATCGCATGGTCCTTGCCTTGTGGAGAGAAAGAAAGAAAGACAAGCTTCGCGGAGGAGGAATAAGGAATGTCGGATGGAGTTACAACGCGAGTACGCCAAAAGTGTTCGATTCTAAAAGCGGCAGGTAGTAATACTGAACCAAATATTTAGGTTCATATTTTATAAAAGCGGCGCCGTCTCAATGCTGACGGCGTGGACCTTCGTACGGAGCAACCGAAAAACCGTCTGAACGTACAATATCCTATCCCTTTTCTGTAACTCCGAAACCAACCTTCTTTACGCTCGAGCATAGATTAAGATTCCTCGGAACACAAGATTTTTAAGTTTTTGCATACTGAGGAAGAGAAGCTTGCCCATGTTTGCTTACCGTGGTGCGCATCGCCATTACACGACGGCAAACTCGGCATTCATTCTTGGCGTCCGCGTTCTCAGCGACCCCGTTGTGATTACAAGATAATTCGCGCGGTGGCCATTAGCATTCTTAGTCCCAGAGAGCAAGAGAGTGCCAGGTATCGAGAGAGAAAGGCAGAGTGGAGAATGTCGTCACGTCACACCGAATTTCTGTTGTGCTGCAACGCGCGAAGGATCAATGACGTCAACTCGCGAAGCCCCATTTCCATCGCTCGCAGAAGAGAATACCAACGTATCCGATTGATTGGAATGCGAGAATGTCCTAACGATATCCACATTGCTTCCTAGTAGAGATAGTCCTGTGTACGCAGCCACGCTTATATCGAACAAATCGAGCAGAAAACAAAGACATGGTCATTTCCTGTAAACAAAACACTTCCGAAATGTTATCTCTCGCGTTCCACAACGACGACAACCGGATATTATGTGAAACAATGCGGCCACGTAGCACAGCGCATTCCAATGAATCCCCAAGTGCACGAGAAGGATCTCAACTTGTTTTCTCTATTGACTCGAGGACTTTTCTCCCTTGTCATGGGGGGGGGGGGTATCCATGAAAGGAAGTTGATCCAGTCTTTATTTCGCCAAAACAAACAGATGCGGGAATTCCGCTCCTCTCCTCTCCTACCAAAGAGAAAGGATAAAATAAACACAAAGCATAGTGATGAGAAGAAGAGAAGATGATTAAAAAAAAATAAAATAAAAAATACAGCAATACGTACGGGATACCGAGATTTCTTTCCCGTATCGTTCCCCTGCCTTTTTTTTTTTTTTTTTTTTTGGCGTTTGCGGAATTAAATCAATCAAAAACATTTTCGTTCAGCCGGGAAACATTCAAACTCTTTTTCCCCCGCAAGATCCAACAACAACAACAACAATGCAGATGGAATACGAAAAATCTTAAAAAATCAAACGGAAAGAAGAAGGAGCATCCTTTTCCCATCATACCTTCTTTCGCCGCCCGTATACGGCCCATCGAGGTAATTATCTTGTTCGACGGCGACCCCCTTCGTTCCTACGAACGCTTGCTCTCTTCATCCATCCATTCCATCATTAGCTCCCAAAAAAAAAAAAAAAAAAAAAAAAAAATCCGTTCTTTTCTTTTTCATTTAATTAAATTAAATTTAAAATAAAAATAAAAATAAAAATAAAAATAAAAATAAAACTCTCTATTCTATGTTTTATTTACATATACATGTACGTAGTACGTATCATGAAAATTTCTTTCTTTCGACAAATATTATTTTTATTATTATTTTATTATTATTTTATCATTACTTTATCATTACTTTATTATTATTATTATTATTATTATTATTATCATTGGGGGGGTTTTTTTACTCCTTTTTTTTACATTTGCAACCAAGTACTCCGTATATCAGACTGAAAGACGAGTTCCGCACGGTTTCTTTGAGAAAAAGTGACCTGTGGAATTGGGATCTCCGTGGAGAAGGAATGGATGAAATGTGGGACGAGCGACCAGGAAAAGATTACGAGAGGAAAAGGGTGTTTTAGCCTTTTTTTTCATCTTTCTCGTGACGCGAAAGATATTGAGGAACCAACCAGTCAGTGCATTTCCTCATCTCCTTCTCCGTAGAGATGCGTTTTGTAAAATGCGGTGAGCGTACTCCGTATTTCGCATGCATACCAAAAGGGGATCTATCCTTGTCTCAGTCGGTCGGGCTCCTAAGCCGAAGCCTATGCCTCTTTCCAGCCGCCGTAGTTCCTTCTGGATTCCTGCACCTGCACCCCTTGTATGTACCTACGAGATGCATTCAATCAAACGTCGAGTGGCATGCTATTGAAAAAGAAAAAAAGAAAAAAGAAAAAAGAAAAAAGATTGAGGCGGTGATGGTATGCACTTGTACAATGTATGTACGGAGTACATACATACAAGTACAGTCAGCCGGGCGTGCGACACGCGACACCGAACCAAAGATGAGATGAGTTGTCTCTGCTTTTCCCTACAGGAACTTTAACTATTCTCATCTTCCTCCATTTGGATTGGCACATTTTAAGGTTTGTATGGGTCGTGGAAAGAGGCCAAGTGATTTTCCAAAAAAGAAAGGGAGTTTTGATGGGATTTGATTTGATTATGATTAGACTTTGTTTAGTGCGGCAGGATACACACCATGTGAGAGCCTCGGTCGCCACATGCGATGCGCTACCCCATACTATAATCCGTAAGGCCTCAGTGCCACTGCACCCGAGTGCTCCGTACTCGTACTCCGTACTCGTACTCTGTACTCGTACTCTATACGCAGCGTAGGGTGTTGGACTTGCGGGGACCTGGGAGATGAGTTATGCAACACGGAACGACTCGAAGCGCTCTTTAATTTCGACGTTCGGGCTTGCCAAGGTCCCACGTACTCCGTAATTTTCTAGCGAGCGACAAGAGAAAACCCGGGAGGCAAAATTCTTGCGATGCTAAACTGGAGATGAATGGGAAACCTTATTAGATTGGACTAGCTAGTCAGCGGAACACAGCGTGTGTATCCCAGAATCCCAGACAGAGATCTCCCTTTGAAAGACAACTGCATTGGTGCTCGGGTCTGGGTGGGTGCAGCCGCCCCTTGAGCTGGGCAACTCAGAGGCATCACATCCGTCTAATTTTAGCGAGACACCGTCTTTGAATGTGCGGAGCCGCTAGGAGGGTCTTCTCGATTCCATTTTCTTGGAGTACGGAGCTCCACTGCGTACTTTGTATGTGTGGTGCGTACGATCTTACGCGTCAACCAGTGTGATACTACGAGGGCATGGACGATTTTCACGAGCCTTTGCTTTTGCTTCAGAAGTTGCAGGGAGTGTACCTGATGAAGCGACTGGGTAGCACCCAGCCGGATCGTGTTGGTACCTAGTCCCCAAGTCCAACCCGCCCCAACAACCCGTCTTCCCCCCCCTTACACCAGCACCCTCGCCGACCAACAGCGATCGCCCAAGGCAAGTATCCATCCATACATTCCAATCTAAGAAAAGCACGTAATATATCAGCGCAAGAAGAAGAGATTCGCGACTCGTTTTCTCGTCCTCTATGGCCAAGACGCAGATAAAACAATAGCGCGTGCTGGTGCCCTCCCTCCCTCGCGCGCGCTGCGTAGCGGGTTGGGTTCGTCGGCTCGTTTTTTCGTTCGTTCGTATCGGGCGGCGAACGAAACATTAGTGGATTGAAGGGGGAAATTGGGAAAAGAAAAAATAAAAAAAAAGAAATTCATTCATTCATCCCAACCCGATGCTACGGCCGATGGCGCAGGTTGGCGAAGAACTATTGGAGAGGTTGAAATTAACCCATGTGAATGCCTGGCCCTGCAGCGATTTGAACATTGCATTGGCGCTGCACATGGAGACTTGCCCTTGCAGAAATTGGCTAATCTTAAATTGCCAAGGCCCTCGATCCTTTCAGGTACGACGCAGGTGGTGGAATGATGTGCCACCCCATACGTAACTGCAAATGTCTCGTGTGGTGTTTTGGGGAATACGCAGTAGCGTTTGCTGCAGAAGTCGAGGTCCCGGCGGCGAGCTCCGTCGCCTCATCAGGCAAGGACCCTCGCGACACCCCTATCTCACCCTACGTCGGGACCCACTAAGCCTATCGCGACGCCTTTGAGCCCTCCATCACAGCCAAGACTCTGGCATTCGGGCGGTCACCCCTGGCAAGACACTGCACAGTGACAGGGGCCGGGCTAGGGAGACTTCGCATTGCAGTCAGTTTTGTCAATTTCAGAACCGAGTAAAATTATTGGCTGACCGGCTTGGCTCACTTCCCCGCCCACCCACACATCTCAGATCCCCCGACCAATCATGAGGCGTCCACCTGTGTCCAAGCCCCCTGAGAACTCACATAATAAGCTCGATAACTCCCTCAATCCAGCTCTTTCAATCCATCCTACACATCCAACTTTCCTCGCTCTTTGCCACCCAAGTCCGTCTGCACAGTTGCGTTGATTTTTTTTGTTGAAATCCAGGCAAAAATTACACTCGTTAGATATTCTTTCGCCTTGGAGAGAGGAGGAGACTTTCCCTCAGCTACACCATGTCGGTCCTTAAGGCTTTAGCCCTTACCCTGGCCGGTGCCCGTCTCGGGGCCGGTATGCTCGGAGATGGTGAGTAAACGGCGATCACAAACATCTGCTAAGCTTTTCGCCTATGGCAATAAGCTAATCAACTTCCTAGGTTGTGACGTACTCGGAAGCCAGCAGTCCGCTTACCTGTCGGCCTACCTCGATACGGTATGTAACAAGTCTCCAACGACTGACTCACTCGACAACTATTGGTGGCATTCACTGACGGTATTCTTAGGGCGTGTCTAATAATAATAGCGGTGTACCATCCAAGGGTGCCCCATCCGATGGTGCTCCATCCAATGGTGTCCCGTCAAACGGTGCTCCATCAAGCGGTGCTCCATGGGGAACATACGTGGCGAACATGTCATGTGTGGGTGTCGAGCCTCCAGACACCGGTGTTACGCGTGTCTTCAATTGGTTCATCGACAAGGCTACAGGGGCTCCCGATGGTGTGGAGAAGGAAATGATTCTCATGAACAACGTGTTCCCTGGGCCTGCTATCGAAGCCAACTGGGGTGATTGGATACAAGTCAACGTGGAGAACAGGCTTCCAGATGGTGATGAGGGAACTTCAATTCATTGGTAAGATTGTTTGATTGTTAAGTGTGGATTATAGCTGATTTAGTTTTTAGGCACGGTTTGTTGATGAGGGAGACGCAACACCAGGATGGTGTACCAGGAGTAACACAATGTCCAATTGTACCGGGCAAGACACTCACCTATCTGTTCCGCGCTTCCTCATACGGTACTAGTTGGTGGCACAGTCACTACAGTGCTCAATACACAGCCGGGATTTTCGGTCCGATGATCATTCACGGACCATCTAATGTTGAATACGATATTGATGTCGGCTCAGTTCTTTTGTCTGATCACTATCATCAGCCATATTTTACCTACGTGGAACAGCTTACATCAGTCGTACCGATCGTCGGCGGTGCTCCAAACATTCCTGCCATCATTCCTGTCTCTGACAGCAATCTGATCAACGGTAAGGGCCAGTACGATTGCTCTCAGATCACTGATGGAACGCCATGCGATTCCAATTCTCCACTTTCCGCTTTCCAGTTCACTCCTGGGAAGAGCCATAGACTTCGGTTGATCAACAGTGGTTCTGAGGGAATTCAGAAATTCAGCATTGACGAGCACGAACTTCTTGTTATCGCCAACGATTTCACTCCGATTGTCCCATACAAGACCAATATTGTTACACTTGCCGTCGGTCAGCGAACCGATGTCATCGTTCAGGGCATCGAGGGTGCTACTGGATCCTACTGGATGCGATCAAACATCAGCTCCTGTTCTTTCACACACAATCCCTTGGCATTGGCGACTGTCTTCTATGGTGACATTAACGCTACACCGTCCTCCACTGCGTGGGTGGATAACACCGACCCATGTGCCAATGATGATCTCAGCAAGACGGTTCCCTTTTGTCCACAAACGCCAGGTGAGCCAGCAACCACTGAAACCATTGTCATTGGTGCCACCATCAACTCTACTGGTCACTTTGTCTGGACTATGAATGGTTCGGCATTCCGCGTCAACTACAACAGTCCTGTACTTCTCCTTGCCAATGCTGGTAACACATCTTATCCTGATGATCCTCAATGGAACGTTCACAACTACGGAAGCAATTCATCTATTCGTTTGATCGTTGAGAATCAATCTCCGGCTGCTCACCCGATGCATCTTCACGGACATACCCCATACATTCTGGCTTCCGGTAATGGAACTTGGGATGGTACTATTACCAATCCATCTAATCCTCAGCGTCGTGACACTCAGGAGATTACCCCAGCTGGCGGATATGCTGTATTCCAGTTTGAAGCCGACAATCCTGGCACCTGGCCATTCCATTGCCGTAAGTATAAGTTTTCCGATTGTTTGTAAATTATCTAACATTATTTTAGATATTGCATGGCACGTGTCTGGCGGTCTCTACATTACTGTCATGGAACGACCCGATGATATTACCAAGATCAGTATCCCGGATTCCATTGTTCAGACATGCCGAGAATGGGCGGATTATACCAATGTTCAGGTTCCCGATCAAATCGATTCTGGCGAGTAAGTGTATCGTTTTGATGTGTTCGACCAATGAATTTTAATTGGTTGGTGTTATTTGGGGAAGTCCTTTTGGATAGGAGAAGATGTGTAGTTCAGCGAGGGTTCCTCTTGCAGAATTGTTAATGGGTTGTTGTAAAGTTACGTTTAAATAGCATTCGCCATTCTGGCCGTTCATTTAATCTTACAATGGATTGTTCGGCCTCACGATCGATAAAAAGAGAGCTTGGCTGTTTTGATTGGCGCAGATACCAAGCATATCTGAGATTTTATGGCGAGTGCACTGCTTGGGGTTTGGAGTGTTCATGTATCTAGTAATCTCAGTTTGTGTTGCTGAAGTCGTTCCAGTATTTGTGTGTAGAAATTCTTTGCATGTGCAGGGATATGTGTGTTGTTGCTTTATAGCGTAGCTAGTAGATTATGGTCTTCAATATCATCCAATGGGTCAAGTGCGTGTAGTTACTGTCAGGTCCGTGCAATACCGGAATGGAATACCGTTATAGCCGCGGTATAATTTGATATTCTTCACATGGAGCCGGACTCTCTGCGCTTTTTGTTCTGCGCAAATGGGTTGCGCGATAGAAGAAAGGCATCACCACGGAAACTGTTTGCGCACCCTCTCAAAAAATCGTCAAAGAACAGTTATCTTCACTGCAACGAACTGATGTTTGATATGATTGGAGGTACTCTTTTGACGAAATGGAATTGAAAATTTCCAAAATATCCGTTTTAATAATGTGGAAGTACACCGTAGAATAGATGTGTCGGTGGTGTCTTTCTGACAGCATGTCGTCTCCGTGAACGCAACTTCAATTGAAAGTCTCACATGGCGAAAGCGACGACACTTGTACGGTCGGAGATTATATTGTATGAAAATGCATTCCGTTGCGAGTAGAATGATGTGAAGATAATAATAATAAATTAACTACTTTGGTGTTTTAGAGATGAGATGATCGTGCTCCGTAAGTAGAAGCGGCCTCCGCAAGCTTGGTGTGCTCTGCATGGCGGTCGAACCTGAGCTCGTCTCAATCCTGAGCGGTGATGCTGTGGTGCAAAACGTCCGTGGTATTACTGCACAACCCTAGGAAGTTCTGGAGTGTGATCAGGCGTAGAACATTGGTAGTGATCGCTTGTGATGTATATAAAGCGGCAGGACTGTTCTGATACAATCGTCTTGAAGCGGGGTCAGTCGCAACTCCAAACCCATCAACGTCATCTCCCTTGTATGTACAAGGCAGGTATGCCAAAGACACTAACAGTTGTTGCCAGTACGGCAGTGGCGACTACGGCGTTCATCTTATTGACGATAGCCCTTGCTCGTGCCAGCGATGCGCGGAGAGTCTCCCAAACCCGACCCGGGAGACGTCGCGCAAGTCCACTCACTTTCCGGATCTCCAACATCCCTAGAACCATCACTAGCAACCAGTTTCGGGATATTTTAAACGACTTGGCTAATGTCATCGACACTTCAAGCGACGATGTCGATCGGCAAGACTTGCTCGGATGGTCCTTCGCGCCCACTGCGGCTTCAGCCCATTCCGAACAATCTTTCGTTGGGACGGCTACATTCCGTGCCGGCCTCGCACCTGATCAGCTTAGTTCGTTTATCAAGCGGAGAATAGGAGAGGACTCAAGTCCACTGATCGTCGATTTGAACTTTTTCGGCCTGACGCCTTTAAACAACCCTCCACAAGACCCTACAGTCGAGTAAGTCAAGTAGCTGCTAGTGCTCTCTTCTTTGTATTATTAGCACGTCTCTCAGCCCGAACACCTAGTACTCCTAATGGGTTGGAGGTGGATCGGCTGAACCGGTCGGGTCACTTGGTCGAGTCACGACCGTTCAGACTGTCCTGGTCGAACGAGCCAGGCTTCACGACCGACTCTGTCGACCCGAAAATGCTGGTGGCACCTCAAAGGCAGTAGAATTCATGCTTCAATTCCCAATTTGACCCCAAGAATCCCATACCTCAAGAAAACAGCGCTATTCTTGAGCTGGTCACCAAAGGGTTCTCTTTTCCCCTAGTGGCATATATCATGTACTGTCTTTAGACTTTCCCTTCGTTTTTGCTAGCAAGAAGATGGCCTGTTTAGACCTGGTCAAAACGGGTCGGTACTGGTCAAGGCCCTTCACCGACCCGGTGGTGGCCGGTCCAGGTAAAACCAAACCCGCCAATCCGGGTCAGGCCAAATATCGACCCGCCTCGACCGGTTAGGAACGCTGGCAGTATCTGACACTATTAAATGACCCTCGATTGGTCTCTTCTCGTCTTTCGAATAGTCTATACAATGATGAAGCGAGCAGGTCAACTGGATATGCAACAGCTAACTTTCCCGTGATCGCAGTATCATTGCTGTGACCGGGCTTGCAGGTCATGCGTTCGGATCATGGAAGTCACGTACTGAGCCATATATGTGGCTGCGAGACTCCCTGCCAGTGACTATACCGGAGGCACGAATCCTGACTTACGGTTACGACACTAAGCTGCCTGGTAGCGAGTCTAACGCTTCGATCCTTGACCTTTCGAGGAAGTTCTTGGAGTGTGTGAAGACTGTTCGAAGTAATCAGGAAGTAGGTCTTGCCTACAACGGTTCTTCGTGAGATTGAAGGACTAATTCTTTCTGCTTGGAAAAGGATCGGCCCATCATCTTCATTGGGCATAGCTTGGGCGGACTTGTGGTAAAGCAAGTACGTGAATCCAGACTTCCTTCAACATCAACCTTGCCAATAGTCCGGACAAACAGTCCATTTTAGAGGGGGAATTTTGGTGGGTGAATGATCTGGTCAAACACCACCCGGACTATTGGCAACCAGCTCAAAATAGTAACCTTCACCTCTAACACGGGAAAATTAGGCACTAGCATTCGCGGCCGAAGGTGGCCTAGACGACAATGCTGTTTTTATGTCTTGCTATGCGGTTTTGTTCTTCGGTGTTCCTAACAGAGGTCTTGATATTTCGAGCTTGAAGTCTATGGTGAAAGGGCAACCCAACGAGGAGTTACTCAAAAGTCTTGCTTCATCCTCTTCATTCCTGGGCCTGCTTCACCAAATGTTCTATCGCCACTTCACATTTGAAGATTCACATATTATCTCTATCTACGAAACAAAAGAGACACCCACCGTCGAGGTAAGTTACTGAGTTCTACCTTCCTTGCACCTCTGTTGACACTTCACCTGTAGTGGTCTCCCAAGACTTGCAATTGGGAAAGAACTGGACAAAAAGTCATGATGGTTCCTCGTTCTTCCGCTACTCATGTCGGGAAAAACGAAAAAAGCCATGATCAGCTACCTATAAACGCAAATCATTCTGATATTGTCAAATTTAGCGATCACCCCGATCCAGACTACAGCATCATCGAGTCAAGAATTAAGCGCCTAGTTGCTGGCGCACCTACGGCCATTAGGGAGCGTTTCGCAGGTTACAGGAACGGTGGGCCTCTTCAATAAATTAGGATTGCTGAAAATTGACTAACAACGAATGTGAGACATTAGAACTATCAGAAATTGAAATCAAGTATATAAGAACTCTCAATGCCCCCGACTACGCCGCCTTCAGAAAACACAAGGTTGAAGACCCTGCACCTGGAACCTTAAAGTGGTTTCTACAGGAAGATGCTTTTCGTTCTTGGATTTCTAGAAGGGAATCTTCCTTTCTCTGGGTTAGGGGTTCACCTGGTCAGGGAAAGACAGTTCTTTCCAAGTTTCTCCTTGAGCAACTGGAAAGTGGACGACTACAATCCCCAAAGGACCCCAAGATCATTTATTTTTTCTGCTACGACCAGGATGATCGCTTTCGCGCCGTTAACTCGATTTTACGATCACTTATCACACAGTTACTCGCTACTCCTAACCTCGTTCGCCACATTCCCGTAACATTTAAGGAAGATTCCTCAAGCGCTGCCAGATCTGACGACATTCTTTGGGAAATCTTTGAAGCGATGATTTCGGATCCTGTCTTTAGTACAATCTATTGTGTGATTGATGCTTTGGATGAGTGCGAAGAGAGGACTCATGAGATATCAAGGAGCAGGCTACTCTGGCGGATTACGAGGCTCCTTCAAACCGCCGCTCAAAAACCCGTTCTAAAGGTTCTTGTCACAAGTCGACCAGTCATGGACATCACAAGTGAACTCAAGAGATTCCCGTTCATTGATCTGAAGGCAAGCAATGAAGATCTCAAGATTTTTGTCGACAACAGAGTCTCAGCCCTCGAAAACTTCGGTCCCGAACTCCAAGGGAAAGCAGCAGAATTATTGTTATTGGGAGCAGGGCAGACGTTTTTGTGGGTATCTATCGTTGTTAAAAAGTTGAAGATGATGACCCTGCCATCGGTTGCCAAGCTAAAGGAGACCATTGGGAGATGTCCGCCAGACTTGAACGAGTTATACTCCAGCATACTTGACCAAATCATGCAGGGCTCTCAAGAAGAACAGAAGCTTCTAGCATGGGTCGTTTATGGCCAGCGTCCCTTAAAACTCAAGGAGCTCGAGGCTGCTCTTTCAACACAAATGGACTCTAAGAACAAGGGATCTACAGATGAACACAGAATCGATCTCACCGCTGAGGCAGTCACCAGTGCTGCCGGAGTCATCCTGGATATCATCGGTAATGAAGTCCATTTGATACATCAATCAGCGAAAGATTTTCTCCTTCGAGACCCACGATTAAGCTGCACCACGTTTTGCAACGGATTGAACCCAAACATATACTTGGCCAAGGTCTGTATGATATATTTGAGTTTCGACGATTTCAAAAAGGGGCCTTGCAGAAATTGGCAACGATTAGCAGACCGGGAAAGGGAGTTCCCTTTCTTCAACTACGCGGCACGTAATTGGCACATCCATATTCGAAGCAAAGAGGACGTCGAATGCGTATCCGGCTTTCTTCATCAGCTAATCGAGCCTCGGTCTCCGACACTACTCTCTTGGGGCGAAGCAGCTTCAATCCAGGACCTAGATACAGCAAATGACATCTTGGAGATCGCAGCGAGGACCAATATAGTGTGGCTAGCGGAATACGTGCCCAGCAGCACTGAAGTCACGGAAAAAATGGTTAAGGAGGCAGCTAAGAACTGGGCGAAGGGATATAAGGTGATAGAAACGCTTGTTAGCAGAGGCAGCTCCCGATTCACTAAAGAGGCGGTCAAAGCTATTGCAAACAGCTTTAATGAAGGGATAATGAAATTGCTGTTGGAGAAAAACGGCGACATAGAGATCACGGAGGCGGTGGCTGTGGCGGCAGCAGCTAATCGACAAAGTGGTAATTATGTGATGAAACAGCTGCTGGACGTATCCGATGGCATAGTGCTCACTGCAGAGTTGGTAGAAGTGGCGTCAGAAAACGAAGTGAGCGGTAAAGAGGTCATGGAACTATTACTAGGCGCAGATAACACTGAGATCGCCGATGGCGCGGTAGCAGCGGTAGCACAACATTTTGACGCTAAAGCGATGAGGCTGTTGCTGGATAGGAAAAGGGACATCAAGGTCACTGTAGTGGTGGTAGAGGCAGCGGCGGGTAATAAGGATAGTGGCAAAGAGGCGGTAGAACTGCTGTTGAGCAGAAGTGACGTCCAGATTACCGAAGACGCCGTGGTCGCGATTGCACGTCGGTTCAATGCGGAGGTGATGAAACTGCTGTTGAGCAGAGGTGACGTCCAGATTACCGAAGACGCCGTGGTCGTGATTGCACGTCGGTTCAATACCGAAGTGGTGGAACTGCTGTTGAGCAGAAGTGATGTCAAGATCACAGAGGCAGTGGTGAAAGCAACGGAAAGTAACAAACACAGTGGCAAGGAAGTGGTGGAATTGCTACTAAGAAGAGGCGATATCCAGATAACGGAGGTGGTGATGAAAACAGTACAGTCGAACCTAGGGCGTGGGGAGCCGCTCTCGATTGCAGCCAAGAGTGGGCATGAATTGGTGGTTCAGCTTCTGCTGGAGAGGCATGCAGTAGACCCAAATTGGAGGGACCGCAGGGGACAGACACCGCTTTCCTGGGCGGCGAGGAACGGGCATATCGAAACCGTGGACAGGCTGCTCGCCGCAAACGCCGACGTCAATGCTGCTGCTGGTGATTATCGTGGTCGGACGGCGCTGCAAGCGGCTGCGGAGGGAGGGCGCCTCGAGGTCGTGGACAGGCTGCTCGCCGCGAACGCCGACGTCAATGCTGCTGCTGGTGATCGTGGTGGTCGGACAGCACTGCAGGCGGCTGCCGGGGGAGGGTACCTCGAGGTCGTGGACAGGCTGCTCGCCGCGAACGCCAACGTCAATGCTGCTGCTGGTGATCATGATGGTCGGACAGCGCTGCAGGCGGCTGCGGGGGGAGGGCACCTCGAGGTCGTGGAGAGGCTGCTCGCCGCGAGCGCCGACGTCAATGTTGCTGCTGGTTATCGTGGTGGTCGGACAGCGCTGCAGGCGGCTGCGGGGGGAGGGCACCTCGAGGTCGTGGAGAGGCTGCTCGCCGCGAACGCCGACGTCAATGCTGCTGCTGGTGCTGATTATGGTGGTCTGACAGCGCTGCAGGCGGCTGCGGAGGGAGGGCACCTCGAGGTCGTGGAGAGGCTGCGGTTGGCCCTACAATCTTGATATACTGCCAGCCACCCCACCCTACCACCTTAATACTTGCTTGCTTTATATATTGTTTTTCGACATTCGTTAAGATTCTAGAAGCAATATATTACTTATTCACTTCTTCCCCCTTCTATGCAGGCTCATGATTTGTGAGACGTGCCAGCAATTGGCGAATTGCCACTCGATTGGTAATAAGGGTTACATTAGCAGGCGAAATCATGCAGATGACGTTGTAGGATATAAGGTGCCTTGCTAACTAGACGTTTTTGGTAGCTAGCCACCACAAATTTAGCTATCAATTAAGACAGCCATGATTCCGCTCAGGAACTCAGCGTGTTCAGGATTACCAATCAGACAGCCTTGCCTACCTAGGCTTGGTAGGCAGCCCTATAGGATTCCTCGCGCGGGTTCCCATGTGACGCCCAACCCCATTGCAAAGCCCATTAGCTATACTAGAATGATTATCCCAATCTAATGCCACAATGCCCAATGGAGCTAAATTGGAAAACCCTGAACCCGATGCGATGACAATGAGGCCAGACAACACGGCGAGTCAACACAAAATAGCCCTAACTCTAGTATGAGCTCGGAGTCCGACCCAGACTCCGATCTTGGAACGGTGGCTGGAGTAGTTTTGAGGCTGTGCGTTCAAAGGACTTCGACCTAATAGTAATCCTATTAACTAAGCGATCCAATGGGGTTTTGGTAAAAAAATTGCATTGCTGAAGTAATCCTGTGACGGCTGCCTAACTGGATGGTTACCAAAATTACATTGGCTTTCTAAAGGGTCCCGGTATTGCCACCGGCGGCGATGGTAATGCCACCAGCTGAAATGGTATTGCCACTTTCCAAACGAGTGAAACGGCAGATGTCCAGGGGCGAAGGCACTGAACTCCAAGGGAAGTGGCCACCGCTTGGGGTTCAGGAAGTCGTTTATAGGTATTTTGTTTGAGGTAACTCTCCTAGATACCTTACGCTGTCGCGGAGGCAAGCTCCTTAAGGCATCTGTTAGCGAGCGCCTAGGCTTCAAGATCGTTAAGACACCACTAAGTTGCTGCCGGTATGGACGCACAGAGGCAGGATGTGTCCCTACAGAAGGCTCTCGGCGTTGGCACGGATCAAATCGGTAACGCCACGAGGGAAAAATGGTACATACATACATAGTGCCACGTGCTGTTCTAATTCCAGTTAACCGACTCCCTAACTTTAGTTAGGATAACTGCCTAGCTCCCACCAGGGAACTTTCGGCGTGCATTGATCTCTGGTGGCTATCTATTGAGCAGGCGGACATAAGCCGCCTCATAGACAGCCTCTGTGCTAAATCCCCGCAGATAATTAGAAGTTGGTGGTGTGTATTTTCGCTGCGAAGTTAACTGCAATCTTCTCGACTGAAATTAACTAGGCAGTCAACTAACTGGAATCAGGCGAACTCGTGGCATTACCACTCCCCCTACCCCCCTGTGGCGTTTCCCGTGGTAATACCGACGGCCCTACAGGAATGGGGTGTGTCCCTGCCGGAAGACCTCCAATTAGGTAGCGCGTGGCGGGTGGGATATCCTAGAGAATACTTCAATTTTAATTTGGGGGCCGCCATTTAGCCACGCTCCTGCGAGAAATGAGCTGGGAACAAAACCGCACCAGCTGTGATATTGCATCCTTGCTTATTTAGATTGCCAGTAAGGCTTATCACTTTTGCCGATGAGGCCACTACAACTTCCGGTGGGATTACTGGCGCCTGCCTTAATTCTTCACATCTACACGTGTCGTCTATCTAGACGGCTCGGAAGCAACACAAATCATTATCGTCATGACAGGAAGTCTGCCCCATTGGAAACAGGAGTTGAAATGAAAATAGAAATGCCTCTTAGGATAGCGCATATCACCAAGCTTACTTCCCGCACACAAGCTTATGTTCCTTCCACGCCGCCTTCTGGCAGTCACGGTTACAATACTTGACCTTCCGACATGCAGCACATGCTTTCAAGTCCTGCTTGGAAGCCCCACAGAATCCGCACCGTGCAGAAGTTCCATCACCAGGATCCGCGACGTCAGCTGCCGCTTCAGAAAGTGGGACATTTCTTCGCAAGTTTGACGCTGTGAGATCTATTTTGTGCTTCATTTCTTCCGACAACAACGGCTCAACATAAGGCACAGCGAAGATAGGGGAAATAGCGATACGTGTGGCGTATTTCGCGAATGGTCTCAACTTGGCCGCCTTTGGGAAATGCTCCAGTGCCTGCCCCTCGCCGCACGAGCAGAGAGGCGTCTTTCCGTGGGCTGTGCTCAAGGGAATACGCCCCTGCACACGATACTCGCAAGACGATTTGTGCGTCCAATTGTAGCGGCACCGCTCAGCAAGCGAAGGAAGGAGCTGTTTCCAGAGAGCAGACTCTTCGTCTGACACGAACACCGCGAGTGGCTTTGAGTTGACGAAGCTAGGCAATGCGGCGTGTTGTAATTCATCGCATCGGGAATCTGTGAGCGGGACGACATACGCGTCAAGGAGAATAGATCCGGCGTCTAGATCATGACGGATGGCGGAGGCGAAGAGCAGAGTGTCAATGCTCTTGTTCTTGCTCTTTGAAGCGAACTGGAAGAGCTTGACAGCTCCGCATTGGGGATTTCGGCCGACGAAGCTTTCAAAGAGAATATGGATGGATTCCTTGAGATCTAGGAGGCTGAGAGAGCAGTTGAATTGTCGGTCATCATTTTTGAGAGCGTTCTGCGCTCGCTCTTTGACACTGAGTGAGAGACCCATAAACGTCGGTAACCAATCGAAATTCCCTGGAACCGGTATTACGGGTTGTTGCTCCAGTTTGATGCGAGTGTTAGCCCACGAGATGGGCTGCAGGGTGTCTTGAACAACAGAAAACGGATTGGTTTGGTAACCGCCAAGCTGGCTAGCCGGGGCTACTTGGGCAATCACCTCAACCCAGGAGCTTTTTCGGGCAACTTTGATCTTGGACGCAATGCCGCTCACAGGGAATGGGAAAATCAAGCGGTGAGCTGTAGATCCTCCAATATTTAGAAGAAGCGTGCATGCTGAGCTTGTCTCTACCTTGACCTCCGCTCCATTTGCTAGGGCCTTGGACTCTGCTGAGTTTTGCGGAAGATCCGTTCGGATGTGGAGCTGAGTCGTCGGAGGGTTCTTGCCCGCAAAGTAAACACTCGCAATGCGTGGGTTGGTTATAGGTGGGGGAGGCTTCAGCTGTATCTCCGGCTGAGGTTGATCGCTCGAGATTCCTGGCGCTCTTTCGGTGACCCATAGACGTTTTTCATCCGCAAATCCCGACTCAAACACGGCCAGACGGAGTCCTAGCTTCGATGTAAACTGAACTGTGGACAGAGAGGTGTTGACCGAGAGGCCAACTCGAATACCGTCCCTTGATCCCAATAGCAGCATATATGCCGGTACGGGACATGTCACTACCATGTCTGCTGAGCCAGCCCACCCATGGCTATCCTCTTCGACGTCGCAAATGGTATTATCCTCCGCGCTAGGTTTGACTTTACCAAAGAAACCCTGGAGTGCGAAAAATGAGTTCTCAAACATCAGGTCTTTGTGCGTCACATAGATGTGCAATCCAGGCGTGCCGATGGAATCCGGCGATGGGCCTGTGAAGACCCCAAGCTTCTTTCGAGGAACCACCAGCGTGACGAAAACAATGGGAGGGAATTTTGTCTGCGCAAGCGGACCCTTCTCTCCAGATGTCGGTCTCAGCGGCCCATTTGGCGTCATGATGAGATGTCGAGGGGTCTCATCTAGGATCTCGCTTTTCCATAGCCCAAACAGGCGTAGATGGAGATAAAATTCTTGGATACTGTTGGAACCCACAAGCAAGGACCGGTCGGTTTCGATTCTGGGAAGGAAACAATCCATGAATCTTTCCCAGTCTGTGAGGATATTCGTCTTTGCAAGGTGTAGCAATACAACTAGACTAAGTCGTGTATAGTGCCTTAGTTGAGTCATCTTCCTGAAGGTTTCTATGCCCGGAATCGTTCCGAGAAAGTTTTCGTGAGCGAACATTTCCAGGTAAAGCTTGAAGAAATATTCAGCTAACTGCTCTGCATCGAAGCCAATTTCGTATCTCGGGACCGGTCCATCCTTTAAGGCATTGACTGCGTGGGTGTCGCCAAGCTCGGGTACTTTCCAGGGGATCCGCATTCGATCTTGCCTCCGGCCCTCATCATTACTAGAAGCAAATGCCATGATAGATGACATCAATGATTCATTACCGACAGCATCTGTGGTGAAGCCCAGCAAATGGCCCATGGGAGCAAGTCCAATCATCAGGGACATCGTCGTAATGTCTGCGCATAGCAGATGACGGAGAGACGAGCATGCGTCCTCGGAGGCCAGTAGATTCTCTGTGTATAAGACCGAGGACGGTTTGCGGCTCAGCAGTGGCGCCACAGCAGGAAGCACATTGAGAATTCCAACATGATCGTTGAGGTTAGATGTATCGATTATATCGAAGGTAAGAGGCTGAGGTGACTCTACGAGGCAATCAAGAACGAGTGTTCTTGCTGTCCAGGGGCCGAGATACTGCCGCGTAAGCTTGACGAGGTCTGGTGAGTGGTCATGGCTAGATTGCAACTCGTGGCAGAGTCTAATAGCTTCTCCACAGAAGAGTCTGATTCGAACACTATCATCCATGGCGTAACTTGCGAAACTTTTGCACCAGTTTCGAAATTGGGACTTTGCGAGCTGGACGACTTGGTCAACCTTCGACTTGCCGCTATTAAATGCCTCCGCTAAATGGAAACCCAGTAGGGGGTCGCTCCCGTAATGCACAGCATAGCCGCCGGTAGGGACTGATGAGAAGGCGAACATCGGATTCACAAACCCCTTACCCCCGTTTCCCAACGCAAGGACCCCATCACTGGTTCCTCCAACTACCCCAGTTCCCCAATATTTCTTGAACGCTTGAGCCATAGTTTCAATCGCATTCATTCTGAAGGCACCGGCGGATCGACATCCATGGATAACGATGGCCGAATCTCCGGTTTTCGCCTTGTAGATCGCAGAGATGCCCGCTCTGGCGTGAAGCTCGAAGGTCTTTCTTTGTGAATTAGTGAAGTTCTTCGTTTCCGCGTAGTGTGACCAGTAGACTCGCAATTGCTGGAGAGTATCTTGGCTCAGAAACTGGATCAATTTGCCGAAAGAGGATGAGAGCCACATATCCATGGACTCAGAGACTTGCACTAGCCGACTTGCAGTGTCCTGGAGGAGGTTCAGGTGGCTTTCTGGAATAAAAAGATGGTAGAAGATATTCCAAATTGCTCCAGCTTGCTCAGTAGCGGCGGTTGGGCTATTCTCGATGTCGGGGCAATCGGTAATCAACGCAAAAAGGACAACATTTCGGGCTGGGCAGAGAAGAGAGTGAGAACAATGCGGGTGGTTAGTGTATGACTTTCGGCTTACCTAATACAGCAGGGTCCATATCGCAACAGGTAAAATCGAACATGCATCCGCCATCTGGTGAACATTTAGTTAGCGGAGGGTATGAAGTGGTAAGACAAACGGCCGTTCTATCACCGGGACTTACTATGTCTACCTTCGCACCATAGCGAGAAAAGGATGTTCCGAGGATCTCCACACGCAAGCAACAAAAGCTTCACCGTCTGCTTTTCATCTTCTTGATTGTCAAAGACTCCATCTCGAAGCAGATTGACGGCTGGGGTATTGCCGATGGCGTAGAACCAATACCGTAGGTTGACCCAGGTAGCCGTGAGCATGTTTACTGCGTTGGTAAATCTATAATGTCAGTTCATTCCCAAGGAACAGATCGTCCTAGCGTAAGGGGTAGACTTGTAGACGTCTGCGACAGTTTGAGAACCGTTGGTTTAAGCAGGGCACACGGCGAGAAGCATGGTAATGTCCGGATGGCGATTGCCAAGTTGTTGAATACTAACAACAGGAAGGAAAGACCCACCTGTGCCTGTTCCAAATGAGATACGATAGATGTTAGAGGGTGGGCGATGCCCCGCTATATTTACTTCTAGTTAGTTAGCTGGCTCCTTCCACGTGATCTCAAGACAGCTTTCAGCGGTAGGGACCTGCAGTGCAGGGCGCCACTCACATACAAAGAGGAGTGATCTCAAAGACTATCTACGCAAACGTTTTGGTGAAACCCCTTCCACAGATGTCTGAGCTCCTGTGCGAGCGGATACTGTGATGAACGAAGGTGCGGGGCCGAATGGCACAGTATACGTCACCGACAACATACCGACACGTGATGACTCTGTTCTATACGACATGTTAGAATATCGAGTTCGAATATGTGTGACTATTGCTGATTGGAGAGTCATGGGCCACTAGCTAGAGAGTGCTAGAATGCGACTTCTAACATGAAAATCAACACTTAGTAGAATGACAAATCACGCCAAAAGGAATCGATATGCTACAAAGGGGTCGTCGGGATTGGACAGCCATGAGACATCTCGATCATCCGCGCGAGTGAGCATTTTGAAGCCAACGGCTAGGCGTGGGAGTAGCCTATGTCTTTCAAGCAGAGTCGCGGGAGCACGCCTCAGAAGAGAAAAAATGAGGGTGTCACTCTGTCATATCCCGCAGTAATATTCCGAGGGGAACAACATAGACTATCTGTAAGCAGCCAGCGAATTGATGTTCCATCCTACCAAATTAGGATAGATACAGCGAGCTCTGAAGGGGATCCTGTGGGGTCAGCGGGGGTAGGGTGGAGGACCTAGAAGATACTAGAAAATACTGGTTATTCCAGAATGCGAATGTAAAAAGTCTCAGAGGCAAGGAGATGTTTTTTGTGAGGTGTTTCGCATGCACTTCGGCAGCAGGGCGGAAAAGAAAACGAAGCAAACGAAGCTAAAGCAGACAACCCGACGTGGGGACGCACAAAGCGGATATCAACGCCGACAACATTTCCTCAATGTCTAGTTATAGATGGAACTTTCTCAGGGAACCTGCCGTGCAAGGGGATCCGATCCGATCTGACTGAAACCGGGACGAGTTAGACTACCACAAAATTCACCTGGTCTCAATGCAGCTATAGTTTGTCACGCCTCACCGTCTCACCATCTCTCTCACACACGTCAACATTCTCGCAGCTTTATCGAAATTCAAAGCAAGTTTTGCCAGCCTCTCTAGCCGCCCATAACGATGCCCATACCCCACCGCCCCACATACCAATTCTACCCAAACAAACAAACAACGACTTGAGACAGGATAGATGTAGAGACAGGGGAAAACAGGATAAAAGAAAGTTGAAGGATAAATGGAAAAACCTAGAAACCGCTGTCTGTCCATCTGTCTCTCAGGGATCTGTATCCCACCCGTAACCGGGCTCCAGTAGGTCTATCCTGCTGGATCCACTTGGGCCTCGACAGGTGGAGGATATGATGGACTTTTGATCTAGAGCACGCAGTCGCTCTCGGACGGTTCGTCATCCATCATTGTGTCCAACTATCATCTAGTTGCTAAATCAGATACAATAGTCAAGCCATCTTTCTCATTGTTGGTAGCTACGCAGAATGATAGACTACCATTTATAAAGCGGGGTACCGTAGTAGAGAACTGTCGTATAATTACCGTCCCGGCGTAAGGCTAAGTAAAGGGTGTCGGTATGTCCACACCCTATTTTTGCGCGGCCACTCCTTTTTGCGCGGCCACTCCCTGTCCCCACCACAATA
>JAJDMY020000430.1:0-35164 GCA_022345705.2 Sabuloglossum arenarium
TCGCAGAATCATGTATGGGGCGAAATCGAATGACCCACCCAGCTGCCAGGAAACCTCTCCACCCTCGTCTGGTCCACATCAATAAATCTCTCATGTCTCTTCGCACTGGCTTCGAGAATCTCTGTTGACGTTATTGTTTCCCTCGCCGGATATGCCCCGGATTCCTATAACCCCCACATATACGCTTTTATGTTTGTGTGTTGCTTGTGTGTGTGCGAACGTCGTTTCAGAACTCGGGCTTGGGCTCGAACCACACACCCTGAGAATAGAATCTCTGCTTGGAGAAATGAAAAGATTCCCTGTGTTGGCGTTTATTATCTTTCCACCACCTTCACCTTCACGCTCGCCAATGGAAATCAGCCAGCAGTTCCCCAGAATCAATCCAGATTCTACTCTTGTAAGACCTATTATATTATACGCGACGTCTCGGTCCGAGCCAGTTATTGTCATCCATCGGTTATTATCCCAGCTTCCGTCAAAAACGCCACGACTATTCCCCTGGAGAAAGGATCATGATATAGGATACCGGCACCCCGCTACCAATCACATCCGCATATTTCCCCTTCCCCCTAGTACGCGTCCTCCATCCTCCCCGTGCGCTGACATGCGATTTACTCCACCTTACATGGACCCTTCGCAAGCCACACCGCACATCCTTAACCTTCCACAAACAGAACAAGAGCCGCTGGAATTGGAAGGCAAGGACCGCAAACAGGGGGCGTAACAAAAACGAAAAAAGAAAAGACATGGGCGAATTGATCCTTGTCCCAACGTCACTTCATCCCATCATATCCCACCATTCACCGCTCTACACACCAACATACCTTCACGTCTCACAGCTCTGTCGCGCACTCATCCAATTGCTGGTCGATTATAGCATTTATTCTCTGTTGTAAAGCTAAGGGCTAATCTTTTAAAAAAAGAGTCAACCTCGAGGCCATGGGGGGGTCTCCTCAAATCGAATAGAACGGGAAATATAAGTCCTCATAGGGAGAGAGGGGGAAAAAAGAAAGATCGAAACTTAGGCAATTGATGGGGGTCGCAATCGTTCCATCCTATCTTTTTTTCGAATCCCCTGCGAGTTTTTTTCTTCTCTTGTCCCATCCTCTCCCCCCGACCGTCATATGGTACAGTTTATTCTTTACGTGTTCGGAAAAAGAAACCTGCAGTGGAGAAAGAAAGATAGCCGGAATTCTTGCGATACTCCGATCTAATTTAGCCTCGTCCACTGTTTTTCAGTGTGAAATGTGAGAGGACGACATGGTGTAAAAGAAAAAAACGAAAACGAAAAAGGGCACAGTACAACCAGGCGCCCCGGTGACTTGCTGTCTGCGTCCTGTGCCTTTTCCCATCCGAAGAGCACAGCACACAGGTTTTTAAGTATAATAGAATAGAAAGAAAAAATACACCTTCCCTTTCCCTCTTGGTGAAGTGTGCACCGAGAAACTTAGTATAAGCCCCAGCTCCTCCCGAAACCTGCTATTGCGCCATTGACCTGTCGTTACCGGTATCATTGGATCAAACAACTGTGTGATACAGAGGAGTAAATTCCCTTCGCGTCAGAAAGAAAGGAGAGAATCCCACCCTATTGCTCGCTAAATCTCGAAAAAAGTGTCATTGAAAGAGGGTATAGAGCAGAGCTTTCAGAGTACATCTAGACCTAGTTGTAATCATCAGAGAGCGAGATCGGGACCTCATAAGGAGCCAGGTCACGCTGGTCTGTGTGTACGTCTGGCGAATAGGCAAAGGACCGCTGGCTATCAGACTCGAAGTGCACCTTGTTCCGATTTCTGTTCTTGAGTTGAATGTCTACGGAAGGAGACTCCTGAGAGGGACATCTAGATGAAGAAGGAGGTGGCCCATGCATCATCAGTCTCAAAATCCCACGTCTCTGTCTCCAGAGCTTTTTGGCGGAGTGCATAGAGGTTGTGAAGTAGATGAGGCCGTTCCAGAAGCCTTGAAGAGGCAGAACGAGAGAAGCGATGAAACTCAGCTCGAAATTAGCCTTCTCGGGATGAACGAGTGAATATACTCGGTTAACGGAGGATGGAACCTGTGGGTTTTCCAGGAGTTAGCCTTGGCCGGTGAAGGCGATGAAATGGGGTTGTTATGAAAACTCGCGGTTTCCTGTTCAAGAAAGGGGTCTCTTTCGATTGTGGACTTACCCAGGTGATTAGCAGAGCAACGAAGAAGAGGAACGCAATGCGAGTGTAACCCCAGGCAGCTGTACTAGGGTCCAACGTTGTGCGGGGTCGCTTGATCTGCGTGGTCTTTGGATGGGTGGCGGATTCGATTGTGATTGAGTATTCCATATACGGGCGAGAACCAAGTCCGTCGTGGCCTTGCTTGAAGGACGAATCTGAATAATCGTGAGAGTCCGCAGGTTCGCTAGTAACCTCGATCTTGGTTGTTTTTGTGCTCACGAATGGGTTCTCAACGATCTCAATGGGTCCAGGATGAGAGAACTTTCGTAGTTGAAGTCTTTTCTGGTAGATTTCAACGCCGGCCATAATATAGATGATGATTGTAAACAAGACTATAAGCCTATTTTAACTTAGCGCGATAGCAAAACAAAGAGCGAACAAGACGAATGATGTACTTACCAAACTGGTCCATAGAAGGTTGCTACTCGCAAGATATCCCATCCGGGGGTAATCCAGCACCAAAGCTGTAAGAAATCAGCACAATATTTAGTGAGACAATATCACAGCATACATACCGTGGCTGGCCCATACGCTTTACCTCTCTTTTCGCTTTCAACGAAGAGGCTAGTTGTATATTAGTTTACGTTTCTAGAGACGAATATGGCACATTTCCCCACTTACTATATGATTGCCGGAATGACTGGGACTCCATAACACACCATAAAGTATTTCCACTCGAGCTTTTTGAGCTGCACTGAGTTATACTTCTTAAAGAACGTGAGGTAAACGTTCCACGCCATCGCCAAAGTCCAGAGAGAATCAGCAGGCATGAACCTAAAGTGACCTGAGAGTCAGCACCAAGCATGCGCATGCTATGCAAGTAGATTTTGCAACTCACGTTTGGATAAAGAACGCTTGTAGTTGACAGAGCCCGGAGTTAGAGCCATGCTCAATGCCAGATCTGGAGATAAGTGTAGCAACATTGCTGGCTATGTTTCCGAAGCTGGCATAAAAGACCAAACGGTTGATGGGTTTGTGGAACTCCGAAAAGAGGCAGAATGTCAGGATAATATAGGATGTGCCAAGGAGAGATAGTACGGAGGTGACTCTGGTCACATCAATTAGTGCGATGTCAAATAAATCATCATCGCGCTGCTGCAGTAAATGCACGCGCCGCAAAATCGGCATAACTGGAAATAAACAATCGAGATATAAACTTAACATACCTCTCAGTGACGGACAAGGCAAAATACTGCTGTTCGGAGAAACCCACAGCCATTGTATCGTTTTAACTTTGCGCGCGCGCTCAGTGGAGAAGTTGCGATGCAGGTGAGGTTGAGGAGAGGTAGTTGAGGAAGGTGAGTGTCAGAGTGTGTGTGTGGTTTGTGGGGTGCGCAGTGCGCAGAAAAGTTGATGACGACCGTTTCCTAAAAGAGCACTGCCACCGGTCACAGTTCCAGACCTAAACCTTTGCTCGAAACGAATGCGCAAGACCAGGCCAACAACGGGTTTGGAGGTTTGAGCTACCGCGTCCGTCCTCTGTCGCACCACTTGCACATTCGGAAATAAGAATCCGAGAAATTGATCCCAGGAAAATAACACAACAGCAACCACACCAGCAGTGGATATGTTGTGAGCCAACAACCAAGCACACACGCAAGCAGCCAACCAACCCAAACCAAGATTTCTTGTTTCCTTCTTCTCTTTGCTCCACTCAAGTAATATCCAAAGGTGATTTCCCGTCCGGAGAGCTCTGACCTCAAGTTACGCAATAGCTGTTCAATTCAAATTCAAGCGCAACAGCGTGATGGCTCCCTAAAAGTCAACGGAGTCTGGGCAAAGAGGGAACAAGAGCGAACGTGGTCGGCAGCGCGGCGGGAAAGTCGAAGTAGGTAGTAGGTTACACCTGTCCGCCAGATATCGCAGAGTTGACATATGCTCGAGGTCCGTCCGTTTCTCTTCGTCTTTATGCCTTTTGTGCTTCGAGAAACTCAAAAACCACACCGCAAGAACCAAAAGGAAGAGGGACGGTCAGTTAGGATAGCTAAGGCACACAAATAAAAGAGATACTTCTCGCACAAGTGCTCGAGCGGAGGAGAGAGAGGGAAGGAGAGCGGGGGAGGGGGGGGGGGAACGGCGTCGATATAATATAAGGATCTGTTGGAAGAGCCCGAGCCTCTGCACGATCGTATCGTATACCCATATCCATCCCATCATATCCCTCTGTTTGTCCATCCCATCCACTCAAACCCAATCCCACCCCTCCAACCTCCTACATGATCATAGGGTCCACTCAAAACCAGCCAACCCTCGTTCCAAATAGGCACAGCCAACACCAAGTATCACCCCTCCCGCAACCAGGATGCAAGCAAGCAGGAAGCATATCGGACCGGGGGGGCCACCTCGGAAGTCTCCTCCGGGATTTACATCTAGGGTTACTATGCAGGCATGCGTGGTCCTCCGATAGGTAGCAAGCTTTGCTGCAAGCTTAGATGCGGATGGACGTGCACAGGTTGGGGGGTTTTTTTTTGGACTGAGGAGGGGAGGTTGCAGGTATGCACGAAATAGCCATGAACGGTAGTCGACGTTAGTCGTGGATCTATTACCCGAGGGATGCTAGCCAGAGTCTGGGGGCGTCCCCATGCGCAGATGCCAAGGGGGGCTTCTGATTCGGATTTTCTTATTTTGATATACGCAGCTGGCGATTTTATTTATTTTTTATATTTTTTTTATTCTTTGGGGTCGCGTGGCTGTTGTGGTCTGGGCTGCCACGCAAAGAATATTCTGAGTCGTTCTACCCTTACTCTTACTTTCATGATGAATGCGTACGGGAAGCGTCAAAGATCAATGGAGATCATCATGTCGATCTGATCTGTTGTTTATCCTCACCGCAATGGAAACTTGTTAACTATTCTCCGATAACCGCCGCGAGTGGCCCAGCACGCAAGCAAGCAAAGGCCGCCAGCCTTATCCCTAGCCCACAGGCTTTCCCCTCCAAGATATCCCTGCACCCAATGCTGCATCAGGATGGTTCTGGCCAAGGTACAGCCCGAAGCTGAGTAAAGTGCTTTGTGTGACTACCAATGTTGGTGTCAGTTTGGAAGCTCTCAGTGGTCTGGGAGGTTGATTATCGTTTGCGAGAGAGAGAAGGGTAGAAACGCGCGAGACGCGATGGCGCAACTCCCGCCCACGTGGGAAATCCGAGCGTGCTTGGTGGCGTTTCGACATCCTGAAAAACGAGAGAAAAACGAACCAAACTTACATCTCCAACTCTTTGCGACCTCATACGCCAAACCTCCCTCTCAGCTCAGCCCATCATTTCCGCTTGCGGTCTCGCACACATCACACAAATCATTCACACCACTCTCTCCATCTTCCTAAAACCATGAATACCCTTGCATTCCAAAGCAGGGATTCTCCCAGAGCCCGTCGTGCCTTGTGGCCCGTACCTCCACAAGAGTATGGAGCCGAAACACAAAAGCTTACTCAATCCAATGGGACCACTCCAATACGAACATTTAAAATCCAGCAACCACCACCCTGACTTGAGCTTGACCTCCAGTGGTCCAGTGGTCCAGCTTTGGGTGGGGGCGTACGCGAGGGACTTGAAGAGGAAGGGAGTAAGCTCCACCGTCAGCCTCAGTAACCTTCTCCGTCAAAAGACAGATCGAGAACTTCTTGTCTCCCAGCTATCGGTTTGAAAGACGAGCCGAAGCAAGGCAGTCTTGTGAAAGATCTATCCTAGGATGTTTCAAGAGTTTCAGGAGTCGAGATTGCCCATGCAACACACTAAACTTTCACCTTCATCGTGATAGGTGGCGCCGTTATCCGATCTCTTTTTTGTTTCCCAGTGTTGCGTATTCCGCCTACTGATGATCGTCAGTCGCACACAAAAAAAAACATGCCTTGTAATCCAAGCTCCTCCTCGACGTTTTATGAATTTGCCGATGTCGGAGGTGTGGATCCGTTTCCTCATTTACTGCGTAATTAACTGAGATTTGTAGGTATATTTTCTGACATGATGCAATGGAAGTTATGATGCAGGTCTCAGCACCATCATTGAAATACCTCCCTGACCATCTTCCGACCCGAGCCCCCAAGACTGCAGATTCTGTTCGGATTACACAACATGCTTGAAGAACTTACATAAGCATGTGGCTACGTACGAAATACGTCAGACTCTATCCTGTCACCTCAGCCAGCCAATATCCAACGGTACGGTACGTGTTATGAATAATAAGCTCGAATAAAGATAATGTATACCAGTCGTTCATTACGATCAACCGGATAAACCCGTTTGGAAGAAAGACTAATTCAGCCCCATCGAAGGGGGATAGGGGAGGGGGATGGGAAGGCCAAGTCATTCGGTGTGATTCAGTAGCATTCGTTTCATCCCCAAATCAATCCGTTACGCTTCTGAGGCGGTGAGTTTATCCCTCATCCTCCTACCTTTGGAAATTTGACTGACGGGGACGTGTGTGAGGTCGAACCCCAAGACTTGTTCATTCACTTCCCACTCAGACTGCCCGCAGCAAGGCTATGAATAACCAAGGTAGAACGCTTTGCGTATGATGAATATGCATGCCGGTTCTGGGCAATAGATGGTTACATCCGTGCTTGTGGATGGAGATTGGAGATTGAGGTTGCGGTGTGGCTGATTCAGCGCTGCACGGGCGGTTGATGGGAGATGCGCAATTCGACACACGCAGTTTTTGCTTTTCCTTTCTGCGCAGCACAATGCATGTGTGGCTCAGAATAGAAAGACTCCAATCTTTCCTTCTTCCTCTCGAAGAAACGTCCATGGGACATTCCGTCCGTCCGTCTCATTTTCATTTCGTCTTTGCAATGCATGGTTTGATATCTTTGGTCTTCCGTTTGCGGTGGACTGAGAAAGGTCTGCTTGTCCTTCCTGAATGAGTGCCTCCTTGCAGGTAATCTGGATGATCTCACAGACGTTGGCGTTGTTTGTGCGATACGAAGACTCGGAGATAGACTTGTGGCATTGCTGGTTCGACGTGCGTTGTACTTACATGTATGGGAAAGGGAGAGAGGATGCACTGATTTTGTGTTTTTTGAGAGAGAGAGAGAGAGAGAGAGAGTACAGTAAGTCACAGTCACGAAGACTAGCAAGCAAGATATCTGGAAATGACCTCTGCATGACCGTTTGTTGTTCAAAGCCCCCGTCATCGCCCCCATCATCACCGCCACCACGGTCACCGTCAGTCTAAAAAATAAAATAAAAACAACAATAATAACTTGGGATCCACTAATGATCCCGTTTATCCAACCGAGCATCAGCATCAGCATTAGCATCAGCATCAGCAACCTTCATTGAACCCAGCAAACCTCGTCACACAAGCAGACAACACCCGTCCATCCAATTCAATCCAACCGAGTGTCCAATCCAGACACACATAGTTCCCCCACCCCCCTTCCCTCAACATCTCGACATCTCCCATTCAATCCTTACAAAGAAAGAAAAGAAAAAAAAGAAAAGAAAACATACAAAGAAAGATGCGCAAGCGTAATTGATTAATCCATGTAAGATTGCTAGCCAGCCAAGGGTTTCTCCCCCCCCCCCCCCTCCTCACTAGCGAAGCGGAGGAGAGAGGAGAGAGAGAGAAAGTTGGGAGAGTGGGGAAAGCCCAGACCCATGGTTCGAACCCACATTTTGCCTCATAATTTTAGAGAGCGGGATGGATGGCTCTGTGAACGGCATTAACCGATTCGTCGGGGAGCGAATGTGTTTCAAACCCCCTCCCTCCAAAAAAAAAAAAAGAAAAAAGAAAAAAAAATGTTACCAAGGCTGAGTTAGAACACAAACACACACACGCCAACCAATTCCTGTGCGAACTTGGCTGGTTTGGTCGGAATGGAATATATTTTGCATGACATGTATGACGTTGCATCCTCCGCATCTCTTTATTTCATGCACGCGTGACAAAAAAAAAAAAAAATATCCAAAACAACATGTTGTATTACATAACTACTATACTTATATCCTTCTTTTTTTTTTTTTTCTTTCTCTCATCAAGGTTGGTTATATATTATATTAATTATTAGATTATTAGTATTATCATCAGAGGTGCCACGAGAAATCCATCGAAGTTTCAGAATCGGGGAGAGAGAGAGAGAGAGAGGGAGGGGGGGGGGGGGTTCTGCATATTATTATTTATTTATTTATTTCCCTACGGGAAAAGAGGAAGGGGAAGGGGAAAAAAAAAAAAAGGTTGAGGGAAGAAAAAAAATAAATTTTTTTAAATAAATATATATATTCCCATTCATTCGTTTTTCATCTTGGATGTCGGTAAAAAAAAAAAATTTTTTTTTCCGCTGTTAAAAAATTAAGGAGATTGAATGAATGAAATATAGATAGATAGATAGATAGATAGATATCCTGAGCTTGGATCCTGACTGACTACCTATCTAAACTTAGATCCTAACTAACTAATAACCCATCCCCCATCCCCCATCCCCATCTCCCAGCACACACACACATACATACAGCCCCTCATATATCAAGCTTCATTACCACCAGACAGTCATCAACATCAATATTATCATTCGATACCGTTATCTCATCAATGTGACTATTTGAATTTTAATTAATGGTTCTGGTGGGAGGGTGGGGTTTATTTATCTATTGTCGCTGTTGATGTTGTCTTATGTTATGTTGGTGGCTGTGGTTTGTCCAAGTGCCCCCCCCCCCCCCCCCCAAACACAAACACAATATTCTAATGCTACCATGTAGTTTCATTTGAGTCGGGGGATTTTGCAGGTGAATTTTGAAAAGATAAAGATGAAGATGAAAATTAGATATATATATTTTTATTTTTATTTTTTTTAATTTAATTTAATTTAATTTAATTTAATTTAATTTAATTTAATTTAATTTAATTTTCTTTTCTTTTATTTTTCTCGCTCGTATAAATATACACATACACACACACACACACATACATCCGAATGGGATGTAATATATATATGATATTTATTATTATTATTATTATTATTATTTTATTTTAAAAAAAAATTAAAAAAATTAATCCCTTTTGCTTTAATATATATTCTATATCTTTTTCCATAATCTTTCGCACTCACACAGGTTTTGTCAATTTCTCTCTCTCTCTCTCTCTCCCTCTCTCCCTCCCTCTCTCTCTCTCTCTCTCTCTCTCTCTCTCTCTCTCTTGTCATCCCCCCCATCTTCTTCTCTCCGGCGCTCTTGTTTTATGCAGTTTAATTTTTTTTAATTATTACCCCGCCGCATCGGATGAGAGAGCTGGGAGATGAGGGGCAGCGGAAAGGAAAGCAACATCGACCAACTGCCGTTACCCTTGTCTTATCGATATGGTTGTTGCCTGGCCCTCCTCCCCTCGGAGAATTCGGGGAAAATGCAACGATCCGTATGTACATACGTACATACCCAGGTTCTCTCTCGTTCTTCTCATCATGTTTCTGTTCCTGTTCCTCATGTCGATCTATCCATCAGGCAACAGCCATAACTACATTTGTTAGTTAATTGGTTAATCGACTGCGGGAAAGAAGAGATATCCCGTGGTTGGGTCGCTGCAGGTAGATCTGGCTTGCTACTTACTCGCTGCCTGGTGGGCTGATCGATCAACTGTGCGTAATCGTCTTGCCTATTCTACCCCTGGTTAGATGCGTGTGTGTTCTTGTATGCGTTAGGTACGATGTGTGCATAAGGTCAACTGATGAAGAAATAACATCAGGGGATACCTGCAGGGGTGTGTGTTTTCAGTTGATAGTCTCTTGTTAACTCTCTGGAAGGATGTCAATCTTCTATCCATCCATCCATCACCAGTCCTTTCAATTCAAAGACAACTACCGCCGTGCGCGCTCACAAAGACTTTTTCCGGAATACTCGACAAGGCTTTAAGAAAGATACATTAAAGCTGGTTACCTGATTTCCTGATCAGCATTTTCTTATATGGTGAACGAGTGAGGCGAAATCTTCGAAAAGAAAGAATAAAGTTCTCAATATACAGTTATTTTTTTAATTTTTTAATTTTTTAATTTTTTAATTTTTTTTGAGGAGGAGGAGGAGGAGGAGGAAGGAGGAAAAAGGGGAGAGGTGGGATAGAAGAGTCGAGGGAACAACAACTATTCATTCATTCATTCCTTCCTTCCTTCCTGGGTCTGATTGAGGAGAGCCGGAGACGAATTGAATCAGAATGAACAACTAATCCTCATCGGTATATTCGATATACAGTCCTCTTTAAGGAGAGTAGAAGAAAACAACAGAAGGAATAACAAAACAAACTCATCTACAGAGTATAGCCCGCCAAGAAAAAGAGAATCCCCCCCCCCCGCCCCTCTCTTTCCCCCTAATCATTTAGATTTTGCGGAAGAGGCGCGAGGGCTAGGGGTTCCAAAGCTGGATGACCAAGACTACTCTATTCATATCCTCTCACCATGGGGGTTTTGGTAAATGCGGTGAATGTAGTGAATAGTTATGGTGGTGACGGTAGCGGGGTTGGGGATTTCGGATCGTAAGTACCGAGGTTATTAGAGAACGTTTTCGTAAGCATTTGATGGATATTTATCCCCAAAGTGACAAATCTACACCATAACTCCCTCTCTCTCTCGCCCAGCAGCCAGCCAACCATCATACCCAGCCCATCCCAATCCCGCTTTCACTCCCAGCGGGTATTCTCCGACCTATATCCCCTGGATCCTGTAGATTGCTTTGTACAGTACATGATGGTTACATATATTGATGACTCGTTTGTTGCCTTCGGACTGGGGAAGCGAGGGATTGCTAAGGTGGGGGGGGTTGTAGTGTGGCTTCTTTTTGTTGTTCTGTCGGATGGTTGGGTGGGGATCCTGAATGCTGGGTGGTATGGAGAGAAGCTGGGTATGGTGGAGTGGAGGGGGGGGATAAGGAGTTGTACCTGGCCTGGGGAGGGGGGGGGAAGGAGGTTTCTTGGGCTTTGGTACCTTAATTTGCTTTGTTGCCCATTCCTTCGATGATCGTAAGCATTCCCTCTCCCCCATCCCCCCCCAAAACGGGGGATTTTTTTGGCTAGGATATATAACCCCCTCCTTCTCCGCCTCCATCCCTAAAAGGTGTTGCTTCTTGGTTAGGATATATAACCCCCCCCCTTTTAGAACAAACACCTCCACAGAAAAGAGAAAAGCATAAGGGGGTTCAATGGTTCGCTCACGCAGCGAAATGATGCGCTTGCTCGCGATTGGAGACGAGTTGAGGTGAGGGGAGGCAGAGAGGAGAGATTGGAAATAGGGGGAGTGCGTGCGGAGGGGAGAAGGATATGCATGTCTGTAGGATAGGATAATTTAATGGGATACCACGACTTTCAGAATCATCCACCGGAATACCACAATTATTTCTCCAAAATAATATCTAAAAGCAAAGTCGATATCCAACAGGTCTTCAAATTCGCCTTGGAGCACGCCCCCAATAAAGATGAGAATAAGCATGTCCTAAAACTTGCCTGTAGCACCGCAGATTCGGCTCCCCGGAGGAGCCCATGAGAATGACGTATATCGCCTCAGGCCCTCCGCGGCGAGCATACAAAGAAAGAACAAAAGCAAAGAATAACTTAAAAAGGCACCTCGAGCGGCGGAGCATCTGCTCCTCGCGGACATGGAAATGAGAACAGCCATGTCCAATGAGCCTCCGAGGGCGCGCTTCATGAGGAGCGAGGGTGTTCTTTGACGAATATGAGCATGTCAAAAAATGATCTTTGATTCCATTCCGCCAAACATCCTTCTCAAGGAGAAGAAGGAGAGGAGATGCGAGTTTTTCACCGACATACATACATACATAGATCCCTCTTCCTCCCCCCCTCTCCCAAACCAGAAGATCCATTGCTCTTGAGGAAACTGGTGTTTATGAGAGCCCTTGTGTGCATAGAGGAGGGGGTCAGAGGGCACTTTTCTGCGGCTCTGCGCACCTGGAGGGAAAAAAAGCGAAGGCTTGGGGGAAATCCAACCTAGCCATCTTCCTGAATCATTCGGATTGCGCCTAAAAAAAAAAAAAAAAATTAAAATTGGAGCTTTGGTGCTCTCGCTGCTTAGCGCCTCTGATTGAAGGATTCTTCTCAGTGAGCGCTGGAGCGCCGGAGGAGGGGTTCCTCGTCATCATCTCCATATATTCCACGTATCCCACTAAAAACCAAGCGTCAAGCCTAACCTTCAATTGAATCTCAAACATCTCACTCCTCCTCGCCACCCAACAGCCTCCTAGCCTCCAACTCCCCCTCTACATCCTCGACCGTCAACGGCACCTTCCTCCCCTTCCAACTCTCCCCCTCCCTCCTAGCCCACCCCTCCAAACTCCTCAACGCCACAACTAAAAACCCCAACTCCTCTCTCTCCACGTCGAAAACCTCCCACCAATCCTCCGCCGGCAGCCTCACGCCCACCTCACGTGCCGCGAGGTAGATAGCTGCGGTGGCGAGGGCTGGGGGTTGGTGAGTCAGGTAGATTAACTGCGGGCTTAGCAGTGCGCTGGTCAGATGCGCAAAGGCCCTTCGCGCGAGTTCTGCTCCGCGTGACGATGGGTTCTGAAACACGTCGAGGGCTTGGAGGTAGTTGATCACGATGGTGTAAGGCAGCGCGACGTGTGTCTGGAAGCCCAGGATGCGGAGGACCTGGGCTTCTGTTCGGAGGAGGATGGTGCGTTGGGCGAAGTAGGTCCCCTCGGAGACGTAATAAGATCTAGAATCTGCAGGGATGCAGGTGGCGATCTCGCGTGAATGTTGCGTGTCGTCGGATGTCTTCTTCCCACCACTGGAAGACAGAGGCGAGGAGGGAGAGAGGAGGTACGCGTAGACGTTCAGGATATTTCGAGGAGATTGAGGATGTGGAGATAGCTTTGCAATGAGATACAGACACGCCGCCGAGATATCCTGATCCAAAACGCAGGGTCAGAACCAAAAAAGTAAAATGACATTATCATCCCACTACCTTCGCTCCGAAAACCCTCAAACTCCCCCCCTCTGCTACCCAGAATCTCGCATAGACCACCATCGCCTGCGCCACGACTTCCTGTGGCAGCCGCAGCAGCACCCCCGCCGCCTGCGTCAGCCGCGCCCCCGCGAACCGAATCGAGCTTTCTAGTTCCCCAGGGATCCCGTCGATCTGGCTGCTGCTGTTCGAGAGCTGCAGAGCTCCCGCTAGAGGGTTGCAGAGGTGCGAGACCGCTGTGGATGATGGGATTGACGACATTGTCGCCTTTTGGTGGAGGGAGAGCGTTAGGATGGAGATGGGATGGGAGATGGCAATGGCATTTCGAATTGTTATTGTCCCTGGAGGGGAGAGGGAACTTCGGGGATGGGGTCTTCAGAATGTTAATGCGAATCACATGACCGGACTTGGACCACAAAACGGGGCGACTACCATCATCTGCATTTTTGCTTATTACATGATAATGGATCATGTCTAAAAATAAAAAAAACACTTCGCCGACAGACACCCTTTCCTCTCCTCTTTAATTCTCCAAGCCTTCATGATGGATGATGAAATAGACCCCGCCACAAAACAAACGACGCTTGTATGGCCGCAACGCTGTTTTGAAGTAACGAAAAACTGTCGAAATTTTGGGATTCAGGTAGGATACAATCGCTCCAGGATCTTCCAGCCCCACTCGGCAATGCCGTCGACCTTCTTCATGTCGCGGATCCAATCCAGCATCAAACCGGCACTCTCCTCTAGTTCGCCGGGCTCAAGGTGGTTGTCGCGGACATAGCCAAGTAGTTCTGATTGAGTGGTCATGTGGAATATTAGGAGTATGCCAAGGAAGCTATTTGGAAAAAAGGGGTTAGACTCAAGGAGGAATGAAGATGGAGTGGGGGGAGATGACTTCTGTGTCCAGGAAAAGAGGTGAGGAAGAAGTCGTTTTTTGTCCTTTGGTGGAGACATGCACAGAGGCCAGCGGAGACAAGACTTTTGATGATCAGTTAAATAGCGGATTGGAGCGACACATAAAAATTTAGGCCTTACCTTCAGACAAATTTGACAATTGCTAAGGTCTTCGGCGGTCATCTGTTGGGGGTAATGTAGGGCTTTGTAGATAAAAGGTCGGTAGATCATGTATTTTAAAAAGTAGAACTTCGTTCGAAGAACCGCAATGAGAATGTCAAGACTGTATCCGTGGGTGACGGGTATCGAATAGTGATCTGGCATAAACATTGCACCACTTGCTATCCGAACTTGATCATGCTCAGTATGAGGCATCTCGTAGGTGTTGTCGTCGCTCCACTGAAGCGGTGCAGGAAGTAACTCCCGCCACGAGTCTAGCTGGCGGGCAAGCTCTCGAATCACAGATGTTGGTGGTCCGCCGTAATCGTCCGATTTCTGGGTGCCATTCCCCGACGCTGTCCTGTGGGTTAGACGGGCCATTCCGGTAGAAGACAATAGGGGTTGGAACTATACCATCATACATTGTAGAGTGGACTCGAGAGGCGAGCTTTCGAAGAGCCATTTGAGCGAGAAAGTGGTATTGGTATTGTGACCTCTCATTTTCAAACGAGTCTCCAGAGCTATATGCACCGGCGAAATCAGGTGGAGGAACCATGTCCTCATATTCACTTATACCGGTTTCAGGTAAGTCCAACTCCAGCGTCAGACCGCTGCAGAAATCCTGTCAACAGATGTTTCAGAGCAGCAGAAAGGGCAAGCATACTTCTCCATAAGAACGCAGTGCCAATAAGCACGCTTGACATGATCGCCATGGCGAGTAGACCAGTCGATTGGCTGGCTACTGGAGTAATAAAGCTTAGATACCGATGATGCTAACGGAATTTGGGGTAGATTACCACGAAACCAAAATCTTGCAGGCCATCGCAGCAGCTACAGCCATTCTCCAGAGGTCCTAGTCACCAGGACGTTAGTTCTTCCAGAACCACGCGGTGAATCTTGAGTCGCATGTACCATGTATCGAGCGCATTGAGCAAAATATATCCTACGGATGTGGAGAAATAGGTAAGCACGGAGCTAGAGAGAAAAGGGGTTTGTGGAGAACCTTACGCTGCCAAAGAGAATATCTGAACATTCTCTAACTCGCACTGCGTCATCAGAAATCCCATCCTCCTTCGCGCCTCATTGAACAGATTGAGCCCTGGTGGTCTCTCTATCGTGCCACCGCGGATCCCACTATGTCTTGTGGAATCACCTTGGACGGGTTCTCCAATCGAGCCATCAAGAGCGCACTGGCCTAAGGCCATTACGAGTAAAGCGATAACAGACTCTGTGTCACCTTCGCCAAACCCCTCTGTCGTGACCCTTTGCAAGGTATGTGAATAGAAGAGGTCCCGATCTAGAAGAGGATATAAGAAATTGAAGGTGTTGAAATACACACTGGTGAGGTTCTGCATATGATTGGCTGTTAGGTCCGGGAAGAAAACTCTTGGACTAGACCGGATGGTCTGCATCCCGACGAAAGGCTGAGATTTCAGATTTACATCTAAAGGCAGGCCTGAGCGGTTCTTTTCTCGCTGTAGCGTTCGTACAAGCCATTGAGTTCCGTCCCTTTGGAGAGGCTCCAATTCCCCCGATGTATTTATTCCCACGCTGTCCAGTATCTCTCGAATTGCAGGCCACAACAAAAGTTTGTGAGCCGCAGTGATATGCCGATAAGGAGCAACGTCAACGGTATCAGCTGTATCTTTCATTCGAGGCTTTTGACTCATTGTTGACGGTCCGGAAGAGCTCTGGCTCTGTGGTACGCTTCGTAGTGGTTGGAAGCTATTGATCCAAACTCTGCCCTTTTGTGACGCCGTTGACGACGAGTACTCTGTGCTTGAATCACCCAGTCTGTCGATCTTACCCTCAAGTCTTCGGAGGCTCTCGAGGATTTCTACAAGGGTCCTGTCCTTTCTGGTATAACTTAGTCCTTCCGCTCCAAATATTGTTTGCCATAGCTACAGTGAGACCTCAGAGGTTCTCAGCCACCACTCACTTCGTCGGCTGCGGCTCCCTGTACTTGCACTCCGCCCCTACTCTTGCACATAGTCCGCACCTTGGGCGTTGTTCGTCGCATTTCGTCTTACGGGAACGACAGGTCTCGCATGCCTTGCTCACAAAAATGGAGGTCAGCCAAAATATCTTGCTTGAGTATGACGTAGATTTATGAAGCTTCAGGCATCGTAAGGAATACCTGGGCTGCAATGGCAGCCCTCTCCTTCCTTGCTTGGTGTTCTTGGGCTGGACTTCCTGCACCTCCTTCTTCAGCATCCATGTTCTGTCGGGGCGACTCAGGCGCCGACAGAAGAGAAAACAGAATCAACAAGTCCTCACAGAGGCGAATTCTGAGGCTCAGTCGCGGCCCGCCGTACCGTCGCACCGCGCGCCACAGTATGGGGGTATAGCTGTCCAAACTCTGAAAGTACCATGTACATACGTCCAGGTATCGCATAGCTCCATTCAAAGCGATCAGACCAATAGATAGCTAGGTAGCAGAGACCCCGTGCTGCAGAGCAAGTTCTGCTGGCCAATAGCGGTTGGGTAAGGGGAGTCGGAGTATCCTCCGTTTCCGAGATCGAGAGCCTGTAGGATAGGTACTGAACTAAGAAAACCCGAAAACAGTGTTATAGATAAGACTACTAGTCGGTAAGTGCTTCATTCTCCCTCATACCTAGTCAGTGTGGTGAGTGGGATGATGAAGCCGTTCATCACTCATGCATTTGGTCGTACGCAGAACTCCAAGCACGCGAAGAGCAAAGGAGACGCCAAGGGAGGATTCCCGGAAACAGAGAACTGAAAAGCTTCAAGCCGAAGGCACAATTGCCACCAAGTGCTACGATCTTTTTGATAGAAACAATGTGTCAGGGACATCTTTTATGAGTGGTTGACCTCTCCAGAGGATAATTACGTCAAGCCCTTTTTTCTCGGATAAGTCTTATTAAGCACGTTGTCTAAGGGGAGACATTAACACTGCAGCAATTCTCTACTCTTAATGATTTTTCTCCGGGCGAGTGTCCCGCTCTTATAGGATTGAGCTGAACAGCATGCCAGGCATTTCCCCGACTGGCAGCCCTGTGAATTCCATGGACCAGCCTATTATGAAGTGGAACGGTGGACAATCCCATAGGTGTGGCGAACACGTGATGGCTCAACTATGCACTGTGGCTGGTGTTTTACGAGAAAAGTAACGCGCCAAAGCCCTATGACCTTTCAAAAACTGTTGCATGTGAGAATAGAGTAACATGACTTCTGCGGAGCACTTAGCTTTGTTACATGACGTACTGCAACCATCCATGAGGCCTAAACTTCAAGTCCTTTCTCCTCTCAGCATCACCCACCGAAAGATGCGTGAACCAATGACAATTGACTGACCCTTAAAGGCTTGTAAGCGACCTCATTGAAAAACTTATGATCTGGTACCGTATACGATACTAGATTCAAAATATATCGAAAACTTGTGAAGCTATGATGAGCCTGAAGTTGCAATAATAACTCGAGAAAGGGAGTGTCTTGCGAGATATCCAACTTCGTGAGGATCACCAAACAACAATAGAGGCCCCAAAGGAACCCTTGACCTCACTCGATACCAAATCGAGATCTACTTTGCGTTGGTATTGTTGTCGTGGGGTTGCTCTCGTCAGCGGTTCACGACAAGGCGGGATGTTGCTGACTTAGGGGCACACAGATCACAAAGGTGGTCAAGTATGTTACTTAGCCCAGGAGAACTTTCCCTGAGTTGTCGGATCATGAAGAAATTGGTATACGGATGATGTGAGTAGAATTCTATATTAGAGTCTGTCCCTCTCCCCAAGTGTACATACATACAATTGAGCGATGTTCAATCACAACTTCAGGATAGGGGAAAGTAGAGAGGCCTCTATTCATTTCTTTTTCTTCTGAAAGGAGACTCCTTAGAATTTTCAGGAGGTCCTTATATTATCTATAGTTAGGGTCTCGCTAGACTGGATCGAACATGTCGTCGGGTGGGAAGGGGGAGGCTTGATATCGAGATGTGTGATGTTCTCGGCGGAGGAGCAAAATTGCTAGAAGAAATCCTTCTGTAAGAGCGAAACTCCATCGCAATGACACACCATCAGCATCAAAGTAGTCGGTCCGCACACGTATGTACGTACGCTTTCTCAATCTGATGTTGGCTTTCTTACTTTTCACCGCCTCAGCCTACCTACCTAGAAACAGCCAGGAGTTCCCCGAACCACATCACCAGACATCTTCAGGTTTGACTCTGAAGTCCTCTCCCTTCTCACGGATATGTATTCTGTTCTTGTCCCTCGCGAGAGGTTTCCGCATGTCGAAGGCGTCTTCACCGTCGGCCTTGCCTTTGAAGTCGTCGCTATAATAGCCTGTGACGCGGCGGAAGACAGAGTAACTGGGGGATTGGGAGAGGAGAATTAGTGGATCGGTGTGTTTTTGCGATGTTGATTTTACGAAAGGAAAGGAAAGGGTATGGAAGGAGAGATTTTCGTGGTATCGATGCGCGTTTGGAAAGTGAAATAAAGTAGAGACAATAGACATCGGTGTAAAAGAAGCAGTGAGCAGAAATTGGAAAGTGCAAATTCCATACCCCCAAGACCTGTACATGCCCACAGCAACCTTATTACTCTGTCTCACAAACAAGTCTACAAACCACGCATTGTACTCATCGCCAGCACGCTCCAAGCTCTCGGTCAACAGCCGTGCAAGGCCTAGCCGCCGCGAGGGCGGGGAAACGGTTAGAGCAGTGATGTGGGCGTGGTAAGGAAGGTAGTTTGGAGAGTGTTGGTAGGCTGCAGGGGAGGACTCGAGTTTGCCCATGACTGTTTTTTGGGGGCGATCCGGTGGCGTTTGGTTAGCTTATCTTGACCTGCATGATGCATATGCGATGCGGGAAGTAAAGGGCCACATGAGGGAGTAAATAAGTACATGGGCGCGTGCAGAAGGAGTGGAATATTGAATTTGTTGGAATGGTTTCTTGGATTGGACAAAAAGGGCTGAGACTGAGCTGAGGTTGGATGATAGAATGGGGCTGGGAGTTTCCATTTGAGAAAAAAAAATTATTGAAAGGCGTTTGTGGTGACCGGCAATGTGCTAGCCTATTGGATGGGGACAGGGCATGTTGTTTGAACAACATAACAGACCAGGATAGGGCATGTGGGTATAGATTGAGTTGGATAGTCGGACAGGATAAAATGGTAAATGATGGTGGCCAGAATCGGCGGAATTGAACAGGGAAAGAATTCGCATAAGATTAAGCATTGGGCAGAACCATGAGAAATAGACGCGCAGACGTCTGCCCCACCATTGCACAAAGTAATAACGCCCAAATTATTGAAGACAAAAAAAATGAAAAATGATAAATATCTTACTGTACGCGACCACCTCCCCTCGAGCGCCCTCAATGACATTGAACAGCGACGACCACCGCGCTAGATAGGAGAGATAGAAGCTGATGTCATACGTCTCGGTCAGCGGGTCGAGGTTGGTGAGGTTGAAGGTGAAGAGGTCGAGGGGATAGAAGGGTCGGAGGGAAGACATATTTTTGTTGATGCTGTTTGCTGTGGCGATGGCGTGTGAAGGTGGCGGTAACTGGGTTTTTCGAGCTGTGGTTGTCGGTGGTTGGTTGGCTCCTTCCCACGCCGCTCGCCTTTAACTACTTGCCCTAGCCCTATCCGGAGTACGCTGTAGAGTCGAGCGAGATGTGTTGGTGGGTGGTTTGAGTGAGATTGAGAGTGAGAGATTCCGCATGTGCGGTTGCGAGAAGGATCACGTCCGACAGATGGAGTGCGGCACTGGCCGGCTGACTGATTGGGGCTGAATGCAGTTCACATCACAATCACCATCATCATCCTTCTCCTCTGTCCTATCGCAACTAATGTGCAGCGCAACCCCGCATCGGCAATCACAACTCTCTTATCCCGCATTTCCTCACGGCCAACCACCTTCCACTGAGAGGTGATGTCGCCTGCATGCATGGAGATAGTTGCACAGATGCCCATGTAACGTCATGAACTCTACTTTATCAGACTGCAGCGCTGTGGCCCGGGCGGCTAAGTTCCCGTCTCTCCTCTCTCGCTGATTTGCGCGCATTGCTCAGGTGGTCAATGCATGCGGTGTGCTGGGCCGCAACAGAGGGAGTGGTCGAGGGAGCGCCGTCCCTCAACCGCCGACGTCTATATCTAGCCACCTCCCCTCTCGCTTCCTGGAAACTCCTTCTGTTCCAACCCAGCCCGATATCCTCGTTTCCTCAATCTATTCGTTTTTCCGTCCATCTCGCTTTCGAACTGGCTGGTCCAGTCATCTCCCGCATCTTACCCATAAACAACTAAAAAAAACGTCGTTATCTTTTTATATACCTCAGCGTTTTATTTTACTTAAAAGAGGAAATACCGAGGACCTTTTGACAAGGTACTCTATTCTCCGTCACCGCTTCAACTCGGCCTTGCTCTCTCTTCGTCGAGCATTTCGCAGCTATTTTCGGTCTGGTTCGGATTCAAATTTCAGCAAGATATTTCAGTCACGGTCACTAAGAGACAACTCGCATAAATATTCGATTAATCCATCCAACGTTTTCCTCCACATCAACACAAGTCAATATGTTCCCCTCCAAAGTCGCACGCTCAGCAAAGCCAAAGCTCTCCCTCAGCATCTCCGCTGCCCCTGTTGCCCCCATCTCTCACCACATACCCATCACACCTACTGGCTCCTTCAACACATCACCCTCGCCGCTGACACCTACCTCACGCAACACGCGTGCAAACCAGCGAGGCATCTCGACATACCAACAGGCTACCTATTCCTACACACAGAACCCAAACACCAAGAGCATCCTCCGTCGAGAGAGCTCTTCGTCTGCATCATCAAGCCGCAGCTCAAGTGTGTCATCGAGTCGCAGCTCAGCATCGAGGAAGGTCGGGTTCCGCGAGGAACCAATGGTGTACTGCATCACGCCAGTCACATATGATGGCGAGGAAGACCGATACGTGAGAGTCACAAAGGAGACACGATGGAGCCGCAGCTATGAGTGAATGGATACCCAGGACGGTTGGAAGGCGCAGTAGTATATCTGACCTCATTTCTTCAACTCGATCCATCGTCCTCCCACGACGACGACGGTGATGAAGAACGACGGGGCACACCAACTCAAGCCTCAGATACCACGGCACTCGCGCCTCACATTTTCCACAGTCGAGAGACACAAGGGACACGGGCAAAAAGGGCTCACGGCATTTCGAGAATTTCTTTCGGGAGCTTCACATTAATGTAACCCCAGTGTACATGCACTACACAAACGGGAACGGACAGAAAAACGAACGGGATGAACAAAAACGGAATATTTTCTCTTTCAGGGACCTCTCTGGGATCAAGATGAATGAGGCTTAGGATAGGGAACTTTGTGCAGTCACGTCAAGTGAACTTTCTATATCCTGTTTTTGTTTTTGCCGTTTTTGGCATCATGAGATCTATTTAATTACATGACAATAAGAATGACAAAAAGCACTCGAGGCTATATGTGCCTTGGGGAGAAAAAACCGTTCCCTTCATGATTGTAATGTGATACTAGTTGGCGATTTAAAAGTCGAGAGGTTGAAACCCGGAGTAATACTAGGTCGTCGTTCTGTTGCACGAAAAAAAATCCACGTTCAAAACGACAACACTTACGAAGTATCCTACTCTGTATGAGTACGGCCTGGTGCCATAAATAGATTTCCTTAGAGGACAAGGGAAAAGCTGAGGAAGGGCTTCCTGTTCCCCTGGAAGATGCCGGCATGGCAGTCGGCACAATTCCTTGTCAGAGCTATTATTTATACATTCATGTCGTTTTGAAATGTAAACCTTATTATGCTCTAAAAAGTGAAAAAAAAATAAGGTAGGCTAATCTCATTCCCGCTGCCATATATAGTATGTATCTACACACCCCTTCCCCCTCCGTTGTGATCTTATTCGCATGACCAAACGATCAATTTCTTATCGAATCCCCCCGACACAACCCGTTCTTCGCCCTGATCCATGTAGCCGGCCCATAGGGTCCTGACTTTTGCGTCGGCTTCGTGGCCGTCCCCGAGGGTCTTGACGACGCGGGCTGTTTTGATGTCGATGCCGCGGACGCAGCCATCGTCGCCGTTGACCCAGACGCCTTTTCCGCTTGAGCGCCAGGCTACTTGTGGGGTGCTGTAGGGTGTTTGTGGAGCGAGAGTGCTGGTGTAGATTAGGATTGCTGCTGTGGCTTCTTCAGCGGTGGGGTGGTTGACTGTTGATGATGTCGATGGCGTTTCAGAGTCCGGTGATGGAGATGGCGGGAGTAGGAGACGTATGATGATTAGTTTTTGGTAGGGCACATGCGATGTAGCGATTGCGATGAGCTGTGAGCCGTCCTTGGCAGGAGAGGGACATAGTGCAAGAGCGGATGGAGAGAAGGAGGTTATAGAGAGGGAGAGGGGGGTCAGTGATTGTATGCCGGTTAGTGTGAGAGTTGGCTGGAGGCTGTAGTAGTGAAGTTGCGTGGAGTCTGTACGGGATAGGAGAAGTAGTGGGGGTTTTGAGGGACGAGGGATAAAGAGGATGGCTAGGGGATTTGTAGGTAGTAGCACTGAGCCAAGCGTTTGGCTGAGGGTTGGCTCAACTGTTGGCAGAGAAGAGGGAAAACGCGGCAAGTGTAGGCGGTAGAGTAATACTCTAGCGTCCCAGCCAGCCGTGGCCACCCACACGCCCTCGCCATCATCGCCATCTCCTTCCCTGCCATCCCAAACAGCAACTTGAACGACATATTTCGCATGGTCGCGCCGGGACGCAACCACCCTACCCGAGAGCAAGTCGCTGAGGACCAATTGGCCCGACATACTGGTAGTCAGAAGCCACCGATTGCGCACCAGCGCGCAGGACAGGATGGGGGAGTCGTTGAGAGAGGCATAGGAGGCAAGGAGGGGGTACGAAGGCTGTGTGGCCGCGAGAACGGAGAGGTGCCGAGAGGCCGTTGTGGCAACGATGACGGGGTGGGTTGTTGAGGAGGTGGGGGAGGTGAGGAGATGGACGACGGAGACATGGAGAACGTTTGCGGTTGAGGGGAGGGTCGTTATGGCTGTTGGTACAGAGGGCACTAGAGGGGGAACAGTCAATTAGCAAATGTATTTCCTCTCTCCCTAAAAAAAATACAATCAGTAGAAGAAAAGAAAGACGATGCCTTAGGCTATAGTATGAAATTGTATAAAATACCAGGCTCCAACCACCCCATATCCCCCTCCTTGTCTATAACCTCAACCTTCTCAAACCTATCCACAAGATCAAACATCTTTTTCGACTCCAACACCCCCTCAATCGTCAGATCACCCTCTCGCACATCCGCAACATCTTCAGACAACCCGGATTCCGCCAGGAATGCTGACAATGTCTGTCATTCTCAGACAGGATCAAAGGAAGATATACATATGTCAGTCAATACGGCCGATAATATCTCTGGCCGCCTTTTCAAGTGGGGGCTGTTTTTCCTGTGGGCGGAGGAGGCAAGCGCAATATACGGACCTCGTTGTACCCATTGGCCTTGAGGAAGCGGGCCACAAGAGCGGCGGGGGAATCGGTCGCTGGCATTGAGGGCCGAGGATTAAAGAGAGCAGATTGGGGGTGTTTTTATTGTAGGGTTTAATGCATTTGGGATAGCCGAGGACAGCTGCGTTGAGCATATAAACATATTTTAAAGTTGGAGGTTGCTATTCTAGATTTTGCCACAGCTTATATAGTTAGGATTAGCGTTGATTTTTCCCCGGCAGCGAAAACTCTTCTACAGAGCTTTGGTAGTATTCTATCTAATTGAGCATCCTCATTGTCAAGCATCTATAAGTAAGGCTTTGCGATTAACCCCCCCCTTTGAGCAAGAATGCTGAAGTCTCCGAATATGTATCTCTTAACATATACTTCTATATAGGTCCAGTATCAGCTTGTCAACCCCCCACCATTTCCGCTCCCCTCACCATCCAGGTCTTTACTCTCTTCTTTCCCACTACCGTTATTATTACCACCGACTCTCCGAACTCTCGCTCCCTCCTTCAATTTTTCCCATCTCTCCCTATACCTTCCGACTACAGCCCTTAATCTCTCATTTTCCCTCCCAAGCCTCTCTACTTCAGTCCGACCCTTCTTCATTTCCTCCTCTAACTCCCGGATCCTCTCCGCTAATGCGGCTCGCTCCCGATCCGCCCGATCCGCGCTGCCTCTCCTGCCGTCCCCGACTTCGCTGGGTGTTGGAGAGCTCGCCTCGCGATCTCGAAGCGCACGAAGGCTCTGCTGCAGTGCTAGTGAAGAGGACTGCGCATTGGCCTCCCACATGTGCAGTCGTCGGCTCAGAGTGTCGCTTAGATGTTTCAGCGCCTGGTTCTCTAGGTACAGCTCTTCCATCGTCTTCGTACCGATGCCAGGGTCCGCACGCCTCGCTCTTTTCTTGGCTGGTGAAGCCGGCTGCGGTGTCTCCCGTGCGTCGACAAATTCAGCACTTCCATCTCCTTGAGACCCTACGTCATCGTCGTCGTTGGCGTTGATGCCTAGGTCCTTGGTATCCGCAGAAGCGAGACTAGCTTCTTGCTCTGCACGAGACAGAATGCCGGCATAGGATATGGTTCCGCCGGTGCTCGGGACGACATAGAAGCTCTCTGCACCACCGAAACCAGCATTACCTTCACGTACAGCGCGGAGGGCAGATTTGGAGAATATGCGCGAGAGATCTGGCTCGCCTGTAGCTTTTTGATGTGAAATTAGGGGCTTGGTTCTCCCCGTTGCTGGTTCTGAGTTTGTTTTCATGTCTCCTCCGTCAAGTGGTAGGCCTGCGAATGCCAGAGGGCCCGAGATCTTGGAAATGAGGGTCTCGAAGGTCGAGTAGAACCGCTGGAATGGGTCTTCTCCGAGGGCCGGCGTAGTTTCTTTTGGTGCATCCCGGGTGGTATCTTGGTCGGAAAGGGCAACGGTTGTTGCAGCGGCCTTGATTACGGGTGGAGGTGGTGGACGTGCGATATTCTGATGTTGGGCTCGTGTTGCTCCATCACGGCCGGGACTGTGCACGTGATCAAACTTTCTCTCTCCTACTCTTGCTTTGCTCGAAGGGCTTAACACATTCCCCCCAGCATGCTGAGCGGACAACGTTGGGGAGAGTGGAGCTGCTCGACGTTGTTGCTGAGACGATGGAATTCCTCGCGCTGAAGCTAAATTGCTGGCGATAGAAGATGAAAGGTCTCTTGGTGGAGCACGGTGCGGTAATGGAAGGGTAGGTGGTTGGTGTGTCGTTTTGTAAGGTGAAGACTGTGTTTTGCCCGATGGCGTATATGGTGAGGAGCTAGCGCCGGGGAAGTTAGATGCATTATCAGTGGTTGTTGCGGTAACTTCTGGCACGGCTGAGGCGACGATGCTGGTAGGTGGCTGAGAAGACTGGAATTTGAGGAGCTGAGAGAGTTTTTTATGGTGTTGTTCAAGGAGTTTCAGAGTTCTCAGAGCCTACAATCACTATTCGTTAGCGCCAGATAGATGCAGATATGACGATGATGCATAAAATTTTCAAATTCACCTCAGGATCTCCAGTGGTTGACCTGGCTTTTGAAAATTCGCCGGCAGCCAAGGCATGTTCGTCGCTAGCTGCGCTGAGGTTTGATAAATGCGTTTGATTCAATGCCGTACAAGCGTGGGTATGCGCCTGAGCGAGTCAGCACACTCAACAAAGTCGAGGGATGAGAGTGAAAGGTTTACTTGGGTTAATGGAGAGGACTCCATCTCTTCAACGATGATCTGGAGTATGTACTAGGATAATAGCACCGAACACCGGATCGCTAGGATGTTGAAGCTTCAATTCCGAGAATTGAACGTGCGGGAATTCGGCTGTTGCAACTCCGTACTCCGTAGAGTACTTACACACCAGGAAACCCCAAAATCCAGTGATTATGAATGGGATTTTTATTCCTCCGTACATCTTTGGGTTTAAGACCGAAATATATGTAATTGCTCTGACATTGCTGCGTATTTAACTTTTTTTTACTTTCCCTCGTGCGATTACCGCATGGTGAACAGTAAAGTAACCATATCTGCCTGTTCCCGCCAGCAATATCGTCAGCGGCGCTGAGATGTTTCACCAGTTAGACGTCACTGCACAGAACATCTCGTTAGCCTCCCTGGTCCTGTTTGTGTTTGTGCAACCGCTGGCTTGTAGGGCCTTCAAAAGGATATGGAACGCAAAGTACTCCGTAGTCATTACTCCGCACGGACTGAATGGACAGACGTGACTGACAGTCTACCCAACCCTTGCAATCAAACTTACCCACTCATCTCCTCCTCTTCAAACAACCTACACTGAGAAGCTCGGCGGACAGTTACTGGTATCAGAGTTCCGGGCATTTTTTTCGTAACTCCGAATGCGTCTTACACTGCCAAGACTCCGGCAAACGTACCCATCCATTTATCTCCAGAAAGCAAGCTCTCTTCACCCCTCACCACCAATCCTTCGAAAGAGGAAAAGAGCGCGTGTCATTCTCTCCCATCGCGATTTACATATCATTTCCCTGGGTTTTACATCCAGTTAACACATGCTGACGTTTATTTACCTTGTGAATTATAAAGACGCATCGACCCCAGATCCCCTCACAAAGAGAATCTCACCCTATCCTATTACATAACTCCAGAGTTCTTTTGCAAATTCTCCTCACCAACTCCTAGTTTTAGTCGTTACCCCTGCGATCTCCCTGACTCTCTCTTGTAGAGGCCAGTTTTATATACGTCATCGTCGTCGCCCATCCTGGACCAAACACCAAAGCTTGACCCTCCGGCGGTCCCCGCCTCCCTATCTCGAGAATCATCCCCTTCTATAGGCTCTGAAAAAGAAAGCAGTATCAAGAGTACGACTTCTACTGTCGGAAGGCTAAAAGGGGCTTTAAAAGTAGGACCATCAAGACGCGCGACAAGCCCGAACCCAAGTCCGGAGAGAGATACTGAAAAATCTACTGGTAACGGTGGCGGCGGAGGGCTGGGGGGACTGTTTGGGAGAGGTAAGGGAGATGATCGAAGTAGGAGAGGGAGCATATCATCTCGTAGAGCCTCCAAGGCTGTCGGGTTTCAAGAGGAACAGATTCCACCTGTGCCAACTGTGCCAACCGTGCCAACTCCGTTTGTCATAGACACGTCAATCGAACGACCCAGTACAGCGAAGGCGAGACTTCCTTCGCAGAAGTTAAACACAGCTCCTTCAACGCCTCCTGATACTGCTCTTGCTCTCGTAACTACTATTACCCCGCCGACTCCAGTGGAACCGTTGTCTGGACAGTTACCGTCGCCCACGAAGCTAACGTCACGGGCACAGACAGCCTCAAGCATAGCTGACGATAATGCTTCAGATCTAAATATCATAACTTCCCAGTCAGGGAACATGATATCGCATCGCCGTGTGCGCTCCTCGTCGGCCGCACATGCTCCAAGCAAATTATCCAACATCGTTTTAGCACCACTGACCCCTACAATTGAAGAAAACACACCCACTATTGGCCAAGTGCAGGCTGGGTCTAGCGGGTTTTTCTCTACTGTGTTCTCGGCAGCTCAGAACGCAGCAACTTCCCTAAGCAACAGTATCGCAAATACGTCTCTAACGCCTAATCAAAACAAAAGCAGAAGCCAAACTCCCACGATCGGTGATAAGGAGAAGGACGCAACCTCAGAAGAGATAGTTGCTTCCGAGAGTGTGGAAGGTGAAAGCGAGAGGGGAGCAGACGACTCGGATAACAAGTCGCAGAAGAGACCAGCTGTGGAGACCATTGGCTATGGAGAATTGAGTTTAAGCCATTTGGGTATTTCGACTGACTCGGGTACTCATGAGAATGTATCGCCGATGGGGTCCAGGGGAAGTCCCGCGGGTTCATTGAAAGGAGTGCCTATCGAAGGCGAGAACAGTTTAGCTTTTCAGAAGATGAATGGTGGCAGTTTTGGAGCTGCCAGAGCTTCCCCTGAAAGCGCCTCGAATGATGCCTCACGTTCTGTTGCTAGAGTTGGAGAAAATAGTGACACTCCTGGTCACCAAACCGTTGCTGTTGGCAAGAACGAAGAAAGAACTGGCGTAGAAGACCTGGCTCTAGCAGCTCAACACCGTGCTATGAACGAACCAAGTTTTGCGGGCGATCAAACGCCACCCCGCATAAAGGAATGGGATGAACATGAGTCTTCTCCTGTTCACCGCAAAGACAGTTTCCGCAGTCCTCCTCATGCTGGCAGAAGAAAAAGGGGAAGTTCAGCAACTACCACTACCACAATCGGCGCAGCTATCGGTGCATCCCATGCAACAGTGGCTCACCCTTCCGCCATGGGCAGTGTACCTCGCTTGACCGGCTTCGCCGTCGCGAGTAAAAAACGTAATCGTGATTTTCATCAGCTCTTCAGGAGTGTTCCAGAGGATGACTACCTGATCGAAGACTATGGATGTGCGTTGCAGAGGGATATCCTGCTTCAGGGTAGGCTCTATGTCTCTGAAGGACATATATGCTTTCATAGCAATATATTCGGCTGGGTGACCACCCTAGTGATCAGCTTTGACGAAGTCATGTCAGTTGAGAAGAAGAGTACAGCGATGGTGTTCCCGAATGCGGTCGTTATTCAAACGCTACATGCAAAGAATATCTTCGCAAGTTTTATGAGCAGAGATTCGACGTATGACTTGCTGGTAGGAATCTGGAAGATCAGTCACCCAAGCCTGCAAAGCTCTAAAGATGGCGTCAAGCTAGGTGAGGCGGGTGGTGGAGATTTGACGGTGAAGCAAGAAGAAAGCGGAAGCGATGATGGCAGTGATGAGGAATATGATGAAGACGATGAAGTTTACGACGAGGATGAAGACGGGGAGGAGGGAATGGGTAGCTTCACTGAAGCAGGTGAAGGAAGTGTTGCGGGGAGTGCAGAGGGAGATGCGTCTGTACAGGCAGCGATTCGGAAGCCTTCTGCCGGTCCGGTGTCCGGAGGTGGGACTGTGAACGGCACCGAAAATGTCGAGGATGGGAAAGCAGATAAAGGCCCTGTTGGAGGTCCATCGGCTACCCACGACTTTCCTGGGCCACCTAGCCACGCTCCAACCTCGATTACAGATGCAGACGCGTTCTATGACAGGATTTTCAGAGACGTAGTTATTCCTGCGCCGCTGGGTAAGATCTACTCGTTGTTATTCGGGCCTGCCTCAGGCGATTGGATGGCCAAATTTCTCTTGGAAGACCAGAAAATCTTGGATCTCCAGTTTGATGATAAGAAGGCTCTATCTACCGAAAAAAAGACTAGAAGCTATTCCTATATCAAGCCACTTAGTGGTCCGATCGGGCCGAAGCAGACGAAATGCAACATCACAGAGACACTTGACGCATTTGACTTGGAGAAGGCCGTGATTGTCACTATCTCGACTCAGACGCCAGATGTGCCTAACGGAAACATTTTCACAATCAAAACAAAGTACTGCCTTTCATGGGCGGATGGCAATGCAACGAGGCTTGTGATGAGTTCAACAATTGAATGGACGGGCAAGAGTTGGATCAAAGGTGGTGATCTTAATAATTTATTCATTCTCATATCAACATTACTGACATTCTTTAGGTCCCATCGAAAAGGGGGCTAGTGATGGCCAAGTCAACTACTCCGCAGCAATAGTGGCTGCCCTCAGCTCTACCGCTTCTGGCAAAGGCCGCGCGGCTACTGCGGGGGCTAAGGCCCATGGAAAACCCAAAGGAAAGAGAGGGAGGAGAGACACGGGCGAGCCCAATGGTAAACCGTCTGGCCGTGCACATCGTGGTGGCGATGGTGCAGGCGACTTGCGGGCGGCTCACAAGCAAGAAGATTGGGGACTACTGGAGCCACTCAGAGGGCCATTTGAGCCAGTGGTTGATATTCTCAAACCGGTCATGACAGGCAACATCGCATTGGGGATCGTGGTCGTTCTCGTTGTTGTCATGTGGATACGTCAGTCACGACTTTCGTCTTCCGTAACTCTGGGCCCAAGCGGATTCTCGAATTTGAGAACTCCAGAGCGTATTGCTGCGTACGAGGAAATGTGGCGGAGAGAGGAGAGCGAGCTCTGGGACTGGCTAGAAGATAGGGTTGGCCTAGAGAACATGCCGTTCTCAACTGCTGGAGCTGCGCCAGTAAATCGGGAGAAAGGTAAGATGAGAGAGCGAGATATTGAGGAAAGGTTGAAAGATGAAAGATTGGGAGAAAGAGAGATTGAGGACGCAATCAGGATTACGCAGGAGCGGTTAGATGGCCTAAAACGGGTAGTGGAAAAGCGGAAAAGAGAGAGAGCTGGGGGCGGCGAGGGGTCATCTTGAAAAAAGGTAGACAGACAAACTTCCGGAATGTTTCAAGGCATTTTCCTTATATTCTTAGGAGTCGCTTGTGGGAATCGTCTATGGTATACCATATCTCTATCTCTCTATTTTTGCCTTTTGGGGCTGTTGGGCGTACAAGTCTCTGGGCAAACCCTTCCCAATCCCAATTCTCCTATATCAGATTTCAAATCGGAGGTAAACCCCTTGAAAAAAAAAAATGTGTATGTCGGAAAAGATATATCTTCGAAAACGATGGACGGCTAGGAAAACAATGCAAAAGTTCGTAGTCTGATATCTTCGTGGAATGTTTATTTACTTTGATAATATTGGTTTCTGGGACTTACTTAAGTGTTATAGTTATGCTCCTCAGGAGTACACCCATCGCCCAGATTGCTTCCAGTCGTTCTTCCTGGAATTGGGATGTCGCGGATGATTCATACCACCCTCAAAGTCTCGAGGAGTACCCGGCACTTGGAGCGCTTCTAGGCATTCTGCGTACATGTTATATTCTCAGGCTTCAGGAGCACCCCGCCCCTTGAAATGCTAATGGGGTGTTTCCGGTCATTCCGTGTACATGTTATTCTCACGCCCCCTCAGGTGTACCCCGCCGCTGGGGTGCCTTTAGTTGTTCTATATACTTGTTTTATTCTCATACTCTCGGGAGGATCCTGGCACTTGCTATACTTTTAGTCATTATATATACATATTTTATTCTTATATCTTCCAGGAGTACCCCGGCAACTCGAAGCACTCCAGGCGACATCCAGGACCTATTACTACTTAGATATTCTCTCAGGTATCTATTACTCGAGAGACAATCATTAGTACTACCCCCATCTTCATTCTATCCTACCCGAATTGTGGACTTCTCACCATCAAGTTTTCACTTCACCATCTCGGACTGACGTCATGTCAGGGCTCAGGCATATCAAAGTGGCCAATAACCGAAAACAAATCCATTCGAAAGCAAAGACTACCCTAGAACTCCAAGTCTATCGAGGTGTGGAATCTATGGTATGCGTGCATACGTGACTTCGTAACGCGTCATCAAGTGGTACAAGATATAGGAAAGAAGCAACATGGACATCACAAAATTCTAGAAGACAACAGGGAACCAGTCCACCAGAAATTCACCAACCCTATGCCTGTACCGCTCCGCAGCACACACCCTTAAACGCCCTCCTCATTGTCTAGCATGTCCTCCTCACGGAAGAGCTCATCTATCTTCTCTTGGAGGGCTTCTCTTACGACGCTACGGTAGAAACCGACGCCGCGACTTGTGCTAACGTACGCCGCGAGTTTTGAGAAGTCGACTTGCCTCATGATGCCATCTCCAATGCGCTTCATTTCATTGGCGGAGACACGGGACTTCTTTCCGTAGCAACGGGCATTCGTGAAAATGCGGCGCTTAGTTCCGGGCTGTTCTTCGCCCTCCGATGAGAGCTGCGCAATCTCTCGCTTCTTGCATGCGGTCTGGCTTTCTGCTCTCTCCTCCATTTTCTGTGGTCTCATCTCAGCAAGGAGCTTCTCTGTCTTCGGGCTGAGCCCATCGAGTCGGGGGGTCCAACCTCAGTTTTAACCTTGACGCAAGGTTCTACGACCTGCTCCACTGAGGCAAGTACAACTCCAGAAGAGGATATATCGGGTTTGGTGGTCTAGGGTTACCGAATTAGCTCGATGTTGAACCACGCAGGTAGCGGGCAAGGAATGTGGGACGAAAGAAGGCTAAGAAGGGGAGAAATGAGACCTCACCTCATTGTTATCGTTAACAACTTCCTGCTTAATAGTAGCAGCTGTTGGTGTAAGTGGGACGGCAATCTGTTCAAAGGACCGAGTCTCATCGTTAGACTCGCCGACTTTGATAGGAGAACCGAAGGGAGGGGAAATGAAAGAGGAAAAAGGGAGAAATGAGAACTCACTTCATCATCATCGCCAACAACTTCCTGCTTAATAGCAGATACAGCAGTAGTCGTAAACGGGGCAGCAATCTGCGTAAAGGACCGAGTCTCATCGTCAGACTCGCCGACTTTGATAGGAAAAACCGAAGGGAGGGAAAAGAGGAAGAAGGGGAGAAATGAGAACTCACTTCATCATCATCGCTAACAACTTCCTGCTTGATAGCAGATTCAGCAGTAGTCGTAAACGGGGCAGCAATCTGCTCAAAGGACCGAGTCTCATCGTCAGACTCGCTGACTTTGACGGGAATATCCCGATTTAAGGAATACGGAAAGGGTAAAAGGGGCAAGCACGAAGAAGACGGGTCAAAAAAGCGGTCGCATATGGTTTAAGGAAAAGAAGGGAAACTCACATTCTCTTCCGGTTCCTTTTTGATGATAGGAGCTGGAATTTTCATCGGAAAACTGCCGCTGTCATCATCCTCGTCGTCGGTCAACAACGATATGCACTCCACAACTTTCTCTCGTACATGGATGACATTGGTAGTTCCATCTTCGTCATCTGAGAGCAGGGAGATAGCTTCTACTGCTTTTAGCTCATAGCGCGATGTAGACATTGTTGGTCGCTTGTGCGATTGGTTCAATGCAAGATGCAAAAGCGGTGCAGATAGAGACGACAAGAAGGGTAAAAGTCAGTGGATGTGACAGAGACGGCGAAGTTTTTGTGCGAAGCAATTGTTAAGATCGAGAAAGGATGAAGAGAGGAGAGAAGAGTTGGAGGAGCTGGAGCAAGAAATAAGTAAACTGGCCGCCATTGACCAGCCCCCCCAATTCCATTTCCTATTGTCAATGTGGAAATCGCAAGGCCTCAATAGCATTGTGTGGACAATAGAAATTTCCTAGTTTTGGTGGTTGCGTGGAGATGCTGGCAAAATCACACACCAATGCTCGAATATCCCCAATTCTACATTGGGTCGCTTATGCAGGTACCTCTTGGCACCTTTGGCTGTTTGGGATGCAACACCAAAGGGAATTTTGGGAAGGCGTTGGGAGCGTTGGGAATGGCGGTGCTGATGATGGCTATTAAGATGGATTGCTGCGAGAGGGAAAACAGAGCTGCTTGCTCTTTGCGATGAGAGGGTTCGTATCAATCAATCTACAGCTTCATGTCCATATCTCTCCCTCCTGCAGACAAAAACGACACGTTATCCGTAACCGATCTCTACAGTAAAGACAGGTATTCCCAAGACCGTGGCATCTAGCATGACGATGAGAGTCCCTTTCCACCCTTCCCTTTTTCCATCTGCAACATCCCAACAGGGATAATAAACTGAACGGACACTTGCGTCTCGTTTCTCTTGCATCGAGTTTGGTCTGTTGACTAGGACTATCAAATTTGGCTTTCCTCTGGTGTCAATTTGGCGTGTGTAGCTGTTCCCAACCACACAGGAATTTCTATGTCTTAATTTCGCATCTACAATCTCATGACGTAGATGCTGTTTTCTGCTTCATCTCCCCGGCTCAATGTGTAATTCCATCTTCTGATACTCGCGGCGGGCCATATCTCTCTGTCCCTGTTTACGAACCTTTTCGTAATCACAACATACCAGTATCGCCATATCTCATCACTCTGTTCCCTCTCAGCAGCGATGTCTCTTCCGCCGTCTTCACAGGTCGACAGTTCTACTCGAACTCCGGCAGATACGATGATAGTAATCCTCTCGGACGACGACGACGACGTCCAGTTCATTTCCGAGACCCCGCACAATAGACCTCGGAAGAAACGGCGCCGTAAGCCTACAGAGACGATCCAACAGAACGATGTAGATATTGCACTTGGCGATGTCCACTACTCCAGCCCGATCTTTGCTGCGACAGGGCATGGAAAGGGATCCACTATTACTGGTGAACAGACACCAAGCAAACCCACAGGTCCCTTGAAGAGAAAACAGTCGTTTCAAAGAATCGAAGGAAAAGCATCCTCCATGCCTGCCTTAACATCACCAACCAAGAAAATGCGAACCACCTCTACTCCTCAAACACCTACCCGCGGCTCCAGCCTTGGATATAACCAAATCACCACAACGCCTAAGAAACACCAAAGGAAAAGTACGCCAGCTCCTTCTTCTTCCTCGCCCACTGTCCTCGTTCCCTGCACTCCACATCTACAGCCACCGCGCGCCGTATCTCCACCTGCACTTACGAACCCAACATATACACCCCGTCCTCCATCTCTCTACTCGATCCCGGAATATGTCCCACCGCCACCTCCACCACCTCCACACAAACGCCGCCAGCCCTGGAACTCCAAGCTTTATGCTTCCCTTGCACAGACACTCCAGCTTGTCTTCCCATTTGATGACTTCGCAGCCGAGCACGCGCGCCCCGTTGCGGAGGTTCTGGATGTCTTCAGTGCGTGTGTTCAATTGCCGTTACTGGGGAAGAGCGTGGAAGGATTGGCGAGAGCAAAGGAGCCAAAGGAAGCTATGAAGCAGTTCCACAAAATGATGAAGGAGGTTAGATTTATGCATCAGGGGGAGCAGGGAGGTGGTATGAAGGAAGCGGGGGGGACGACTATCTCTCAGGGGAGCAAGGCGTGAGAAATGGTGTCAGAGCCGTAGTATTGCAACAAGTCCACCCGGTTCAGTCGGCGTGGGCGTTGGAAATACCTCAAACGAGATGTCTTTTTACAGCATTGGTTATGCAAATGGGATTCAGATATAACAACACAAACTGTTTTACAAATCAAGTTATTCAGTACAACAGAAAAATACAGACTGAGTGAATGACCCTCTCAAGAGCTACGAAGTACAATTACTGCGCGTGAATCTCTCCGTTGCCGCAAGATATCCTCCACCCAGATCTAAACCCCCCC